>JARNME010000200.1:0-42303 GCA_030179655.1 Scaptomyza flava
GTGGGTATAAAGCAGAGAACTGCAACGAGTCAAACATTTTTGTTCATACTCGAGTACTGACGTGTACTTTGCTTGGACACATATAAATCCCAGTGACGAGCAACAACAACAGCAGCAGCAAGGAGGAGACACATACACCCGGTATCAACACCAGCGTTCACAAAGGCATACGCACACACTCTACACACCCACGGCATCGATCCCAGCACACACACAGGCATACGCACAAACTCTACACACACCCGGCACCGACACTCTCGCTAACACAGGCATACGCACACCCCCTACTTACACACGGCATTGACACCAGCGTTCACACAGGTATACGCACACACTTTACACACAACCGGCACCGACACCAGCGCATTATGGGGAAAATGACCACTTTATTATTGTGAGTTAACCAAAGGAGATTTTTATACTCGATACCGAAGGTAAAGAGTATATTGGTTTTGTGCAATTTCCGTCATGGTGTCTGTCCGTCTGTCCGTCCGTATGTGTGCAAGTTTTTTCCACACCCTTCAAGCTAGAGACTTGAAACTTTCCAATTCTCTTTATCTATGGGATAGTAAATTAAAGTGTCAAGATGGGGGTTCTACGATAACTGGGGGGGCTGGCAAATCGATAAATTCGATAACTCAAAACCGATAAATCCACATATTTCGCACATCCTTACAGCTAGAAGTACCAAATTTGGTAAGAAGATAGCTACTAGCAACCCCCAAAAAACTGCATTACTGAGCCACGCCCCCCCATTCCGCCCCCAGCCCCCCGAATTTTAAAGTCAAAAAAGCATATATCTCCCTCAGTTTTTGAGCTATAGCCACCAAATTTGGTGCCAAGATAGGTGATGATGACCCCCTAAAAACTGTTGGATGGAAAAAAGTTTGGATGCCACGCCCACCGACACTGCCCTAGCTACCCCATCCACCCCAACGCTTCGTCAAAAACGGGAATGCGTGTGTCTTCCAGAGTTGTGGAGCTAGAGCTTCCAAATTTGGTGGGAAGATAGCTAGTAGCGATCCCCAAAAAACTGCATCAAAGTTTTGGAGCCAAGACCACCCATTCCGCCTCCCTTTCCCCACCATTTACAAACTTTCAGCTAGAGTCACAAAATTTGGTATGAATATAGCAATTGACATTCCACAAAGATCAGCATCAAAATTTGGATGCCATGCCTACCCATAACGCCCCCAGCCCCCCCCCCCCCTCCCCCCTTTCACACTTTTTACAAACTTCGAGCTAGAGTCACCAAATTTGGTATGAAGATAGCAATTGACATTCCTCATGGATCGGCAGCAAAAATTTGAATGCCACGCCCACCCATACCGCCCAAGCCCCATAGCCCTCCAAACCCTACCTTATACAAACTTTGAGCTAGAGTCACCAAATTTGTTTTGAAGGTAGCATTTGACATTCCACAAGGATCTGCAGCAAAAATTTGGATGCCACGCCCAACCATACCGCCCCCAGCCCCCCTTTCCCCACTTTATACAAACTTTGAGCTAGAGTCACCAAATTTGGTATGAAGGTAGCATTTGACATTCCACAAGGATCTGCAGCAAAAATTTGGATGCCACGCCCAACCATACCGCCCCCAGCCCCCCTTTCCCCACTTTATACAAACTTTGAGCTAGAGTCACCAAATTGGTATGAAGGTAGCATTTGACATTCCACAAGGATCTGCAGCAAAAATTTGGATGCCACGCCCAACCATACCGCCCCCAGCCCCCCTTTCCCCACTTTATACAAACTTCGAGCTAGAGTCAACAAATTCGGTATGAAGATAGCAATTGACATCCCACATAGATCTGCGCAAAAATTTGAATGCCACGCCCAACCATACCGCCCCCAGCCCCCCTTTCCCCACTTTATACAAACTTCGAGCTAGAGTCACCAAATTTGGTTTGAAGATCTGCACCAAAAATTTGAATGCCACGCCCAACCATACCACCCCCAGCCCCCTTTCCCCACTTTATACAAACTTCGAGCTAGAGTCACCAAATTTGGTATGAAGATAGCAATTGACATCCCACATGGATGGGCATCAAAATTTTTAGTACTGGTATCGAGTATACCGCAGTCGGTTGCGTCCGACTGCAACGTTTCCACTTGTTTATTTAAAATATGGGGGGGGCTGGGTTGGAATGGGTGGGCGTGGCTTTGTGGGAGATATTGGCTTTGTTGACTTTGTGCGTGGCTCCAAAATTATTGATGCAGTTTTTTAGGGATTGCTAGTAGCAATCTGCTCACCAAATTTGGTAGTTATAGCTTTAAAGATGTGCGAAATATGTGGATTTATCGGTTTTGAGTTAATGATTTAATCGATTTGCCAGCCCCCTAGTTATCGTAGAGCCGCAATCTTGACACTTTAATTTACTATCCCATAGATAAAGAGAATTGAAAAGTTAAGTGTCTAGCTTGTAGGTTGTGGAAAAACTTTCACACATACGGACGGACAGACGGACAGACACCATGACGGACATTGAACAAACCCAATATACTCTTTAACTTCGGTGTCATGTATTAAAATTAAATTAAAAAGGAAAAGGAAAAGGTTTTGATTAAAAAGTAAATCGCAAAAATTTTGATACATACTTTTACACGCTTGCATGCAAAATATGTAATCGATAGTTTAAATTGGTTTATATTGAGAGGTAGCATTTTGCTGGCAAAGTGCTGCCGCACAAAAGCTAACAACGACGCTGCGCCTTGGCACAAGCGACGGACACCCTAACAATAACAACTTCACGTTTTCAACACAGCGATGGTCACCCAAAAATGATTTGGAATTTTTGGATTGCAAATCAGTTATCGGGTGGACTTAAAACGAAGCGGGACACATATAAATCCCAGTGACGAGCAACAACAACAGCAGCAGCAAGGAGGAGACACATACACCCGGTATCAACACCAGCGTTCACAAAGGCATACGCACACACTCTACACACACACGGCAGTGTTACCAGCACGCACTAAGGCATACGCACACACCACACACCCACGGCATCGATCCCAGCACACACACAGGCATACGCACAAACTCTACACACACCCGGCACCGACACTCTCGCTAACACAGGCATACGCACACCCCTACTTACACACGGCATTGACACCAGCGTTCACACAGGTATACGCACTCACTTTACACACAACCGGCACCGACACCAGCGCATTATGGGGAAAATGACCACTTATTATTGTGAGTTAACCAAAGGAGATTTTTATACTCGATACCGAAGGTAAAGAGTATATTGGTTTTGTGCAATGTCCGTCATGGTGTCTGTCCGTCTGTCCGTCCGTATGTGTGCAAGTTTTTTCCACACCCTTCAAGCTAGAGACTTGAAACTTTCCAATTCTCTTTATCTATGGGATAGTAAATTAAAGTGTCAAGATGGGGGTTCTACGATAACTGGGGGGCTGGCAAATCGATAAATTCGATAACTCAAAACCGATAAATCCACATATTTCGCACATCCTTACAGCTAGAAGTACCAAATTTGGTAAGAAGATAGCTACTAGCACCCCCAAAAAACTGCATCACTGAGCCACGCCCCCCATTCCGCCCCCAGCCCCCCCGAATTTTAAAGTCAAAAAAGCATATATCTCCCTCAGTTTTTGAGCTATAGCCACCAAATTTGGTGCCAAGATAGGTGATGATGACCCCCTAAAAACTGCATCAAAAGTTTGGATGCCACGCCCACCGACACTGCCCTAGCTACCCCCATCCACCCCAACGCTTCGTCAAAAACGCGAATGCGTGTGTCTTCCAGAGTTGTGGAGCTAGAGCTTCCAAATTTGGTGGGAAGGTAGCTAGTAGCGATCCCCAAAAAACTGCATCACAGTTTTGGAGCCGCGCCCACCCATTCCGCCCCCAGCCCCCCCGCATTTTGAAATCAGAAATGGCTATATCTCCCAAAGTTTTTGAGCTAGAGCCACCAAATTTGGTGCCAAGATAGGTGATGATAACCCCCTAAAAACTGCATCAAAAGTTTGGATGCCACGCTCACCGATCCTACCCTAGCCGCCCCCATCCACCCCAACGCTTCGTCAAAAACGGGAATGCGTGTATCTTCCAGAGTTGTGGAGCTAGAGCCACCAAATTTGGTAGGAAGATAGCTGGCAGTGACCCTCAAAAATCTGCATCAAAGTTTTGGAGCCAAGACCACCCATTCCACCCCCCTTTCCCCACTTTTACAAACTGTTAGCTACAGTCACCAACTTTGTTATGAAGATAGCAATTGACATTCCACAAAGATCTGCATCAAAAATTTGGATGCAATTCCACCCATACCGCCCCAGCCCACCTTTCCCCACTGTATACAAACTTCGAGCTAGAGTCATCAAATTTGTTATGAAGATAGCAATTGACATTCCACAAAGATCTGCATCAAAAATTTGGATGCAATTCCACCCATACCGCCCCCAGCCCTCTTTCCCCACTTTATACAAACTTCGAGCTAGAGTCACCAAATTTGGTATGAAGATAGCAATTGACATTCCACATAGATCTGCACCAAAAATTTGAATGCCACGCCCAACCATACCGCCCCCAGCCCCCCTTTCCCCACTTTATACAAACTTCGAGCTAGAGTCACCAAATTTGGTGTGAAGATAGCAATTGACATCCCACATGGATGGGCATCAAAATTTTTAATACTGGTATCGAGTATACCGCAGTCGGTTGCGTCCGACTGCAACGTTTCCACTTGTTAACTACGGTTTTTTATACTCGATACCGAAGGTAAGAGTATATTGGGTTTGTGCAATGTACGTCATGGTGTCTGTCCGTCTGTCCGTCTGTATAAACGCAACTTTTTTCCACACCCTTAAAGCTAAAGACTTGAAACTTTCCAATTCTTTTTATCTATGGGATAATAAATTAAAGTGTCAAGATTGGGGTTCTACGATAACTGGGGGGCTGGCAATCGATAAATTCGATAACTCAAAAACGATAAATCCGCATATTTCACACACCCTTACAGCTAGAACTACGAAATTTGGTAAGAAGATAGCTACTAGCAACGCCCAAAAAACTGCATCAAACATTTTGAAGCCACGCCCCCCATTCCGCCCCCAGGCCCCCCGCATTTTAAAGTCAAAAAAGCCTATATCTCCCACAGTTTTTTAGCTAGAGCCACCAAATTTGGTGCCAATTTAGCTGATGATGATCCCCCAAAAACTGCACCAAAAGTTTGGATGCCACGCCCCCAATTCCGCCCCCAGCCCTCCGCATTTTAGAGTTAAAAAAGCCTATACTCCCACAGTTTTTGAGCTTGAGCCACCAAATTTGGTGCCAAGATAGGCGATGATACCCCTCAAAAACTGCAAGTTTGGATGCCACGCCCACCAATACCACCCTAGCCACCTCACGATGCCCCAACGCTTCGTCAAAAACGGGAATGCGTGTATCTTCCAGGTTTGTGGAGCTAGAGCCACCAAATTGGCAGAAGATAGCTGGTAACGAATCCCAAAAAACTGCATCAAAGTTTTGGAGCCACACGCACCCCTTTCACTGCCTTTACCCACCTTTTTCAATCTTTGAGCTAGAGTCACCAAATTTGGAAGGAAGGTAGCAATTGACATTCCACATAGATCTGCAGCAAAAATTTGGATTCCACGCCCAACCATACCGCCCCCAGCCCCCCTTTCCCCACTTTATACAAACTTTGAGCTAGAGTCACCAAATTTGGTATGAAGGTAGCAATTGACATTTCACATAGATCTGCAGCAAAACTTTGGATGCCACGCCCACCCATACCGCCCCCAGCCCCATCTCCCCACATATAAAAATTTTCGAGCTAGAGTCACCAAATTTGGTATGAAGATAGCAATGGACATTCCACAAAGATCTGCATCAAAAATTTGGATGCCATGCCCACCCATACCGCCCCCAGCCCCCCTATCCACAGTTTTTACAAACTTCGAGCTGGTGTCACCAAATTTGGTATGAAGATAGCAATTGACATTTCACAAAGATCTGCATCAAAAATTTGGATGCCACACCCATCCATACCGCCCCCAGTCCCTCTTTCCCCACTTTTTACAATCTTCGAGCTAGAGTCACCAAATTTAGTATGAAGATAGCAATTGACATTTCACAATGATCTGCAGTAAAAATTTAGATGCCATGGCCAGCCATACTGCTCCCAGCCCCCTTTCAACAGCTCTTACTAACTTTCAGCTAGAGTCACCAAATTTGGAAGGAAGATAGTTGGTGGCATCCCTATCTGCATCGGATAATCTTTAAGGCTGCGTACACCCCTGCCCCATCCGTACCCCGTTTGCAATCAGGCCTCTTTTTACCTGTTTTAATACTGGTATCGAGTATGCCGCAGTCGGTTGCATCCGACTGCAACGTTTGCACTTGTTATACTCGATACCGAAGGTTAAGAGTATATTGGTTTTGTGCAATGTCCGTCATGGTGTCTGTCCGTCTGTCCGTCCGTATGTGTGCAAGTTTTTTCCACACCCTTCAAGCTAGAGACTTGAAACTTTCCAATTCTCTTTATCTATGGGATAGTAAATTAAAGTGTCAAGATGGGGGTTCTACGATAACTGGGGGGCTGGCAAATCGATAAATTCGATAACTCAAAACCGATAAATCCACATATTTCGCACATCCTTACAGCTAGAAGTACCAAATTTGGTAAGGAGATAGCTACTAGCAACCCCCAAAAAACTGCATCACTGAGCCACGCCCCCCCATTCCGCCCCCAGCCCCACCGAATTTTAAAGTCAAAAAAGCATATATCTCCCTCAGTTTTTGAGCTATAGCCACCAAATTTGGTGCCAAGATAGGTGATGATGATCCCCTAAAAACTGCATCAAAAGTTTGGATGCCACGCCCACCGACACTGCCCTAGCTACCCCATCCACCCCAACGCTTCGTCAAAAACGGGAATGCGTGTATCTTCCAGAGTTGTGGAGCTAGAGCTTCCAAATTTGGTGGGAAGATAGCTAGTAGCGATCCCCAAAAAACTGCATCAAAGTTTTGGAGCCAAGACCACCCATTCCGCCCCCCTTTCCCCACCATTTACAAACTTTCAGCTAGAGTCACCAAATTTGTATGAAGATAGCAATTGACATTCCTCATGGATCGGCAGCAAAAATTTGAATGCCACGCCCACCCATACCGCCCCAAGCCCCATAGCCCTCCTAACCCCACCTTATACAAACTTTGAGCTAGAGTCACCAAATTTGGTATGAAGGTAGCATTTGACATTCCACAAGGATCTGCAGCAAAAATTTGGATGCCACGCCCAACCATACCGCCCCCAGCCCCCCTTTCCCCACTTTATACAAACTTTGAGCTAGAGTCACCAAATTTGGTATGAAGGTAGCATTTGACATTCCACAAGGATCTGCAGCAAAAAATTTGGATGCCACGCCAACCATACCGCCCCCAGCCCCCTTTCCCCACTTTATACAAACTTTGAGCTAGAGTCACCAAATTTGGTATGAAGGTAGCATTTGACATTCCACAAGGATCTGCAGCAAAAATTTGGATGCCACGCCCAACCATACCGCCCCCAGCCCCCCTTTCCCCACTTTATACAAACTTCGAGCTAGAGTCACCAAATTTGGTTTGAAGATCTGCACCAAAAATTTGAATGCCACGCCCAACCATACCACCCCCAGCCCCCTTTCCCCACTTATACAAACTTCGAGCTAGAGTCACCAATTTGGTATGAAGATAGCAATTGACATCCCACATGGATGGGCATCAAAATTTTTAGTACTGGTATCGAGTATACCGCAGCGGTTGCCTCCGACTGCAACGTTCCACTTGTTTTATTTAAAATATGGGGGGGGGGGCTGGGTTGGAATGGGTGGGCGTGGCTTTGTGGGAGATATTGGCTTTGTTGACTTTGTGCGTGGCTCCAAAATTATTGATGCAGTTTTTTAGGGATTGCTAGTAGCAATCTGCTCACCAAATTGGTAGTTTAGCTTTAAAGATGTGCGAAATATGTGGATTTATCGGTTTTGAGTTAATGATTTAATCGATTTGCCAGCCCCCTAGTTATCGTAGAGCCGCAATCTTGACACTTTAATTTACTATCCCATAGATAAAGAGAATTGAAAAGTTAAGTGTCTAGCTTGTAGGTTGTGGAAAAACTTTCACACATACGGACGGACAGACGGACAGACACCATGACGGACATTGAACAAACCCAATATACTCTTTAACTTCGGTGTCATGTATTAAAATTAAATTAAAAAGGAAAAGGAAAAGGTTTTGATTAAAAAGTAAATCGCAAAAATTTTGATACATACTTTTACACGCTTGCATGCAAAAATATGTAATCGATAGTTTAAATGGGTTTATTGAGAGGTAGCATTTTTGCTGGCAAAGTGCTGCCGCACAAAAGCTAACAACGACGCTGCGCCTTGGCACAAGCGATGGACACCCTAACAATAACAACTTCACGTTTTCAACACAGCGATGGTCACCCAAAAATGATTTGGAATTTTGGATTGCAAATCAGTTATCGGGTGGACTTAAAAACGAAGCGGGACACATATAAATCCAGTGACGAGCAACAACAACAGCAGCAGCAAGGAGGAGACACATACACCCGGTATCAACACCAGCGTTCACAAAGGCATACGCACACACTCTACACACACACGGCAGTGTTACCAGCACGCACTAAGGCATACGCACACACCACACACCCACGGCATCGATCCCAGCACACACACAGGCATACGCACAAACTCTACACACACCCGGCACCGACACTCTCGCTAACACAGGCATACGCACACCCCCTACTTACACACGGCATTGACACCAGCGTTCACACAGGTATACGCACTCACTTTACACACAACCGGCACCGACACCAGCGCATTATGGGGAAAATGACCACTTTATTATTGTGAGTTAACCAAAGGAGATTTTTATACTCGATACCGAAGGTAAAGAGTATATTGGTTTTGTGCAATTTCCGTCATGGTGTCTGTCCGTCTGTCCGTCCGTATGTGTGCAAGTTTTTTCCACACCCTTCAAGCTAGAGACTTGAAACTTTCCAATTCTCTTTATCTATGGGATAGTAAATTAAAGTGTCAAGATAGGGGTTCTACGATAACTGGGGGCTGGCAAATCGATAAATTCGATAACTCAAAACCGATAAATCCACATATTTCGCACATCCTACAGCTAGAAGTACCAAACTTGGTAATAAGATAGCTACTAGCAACCCCCAAAAAACTGCATCAAAAATTTTGGAGCCACGCCCCCCCATTCCGCCCCAGCCCCCCCGAATTTGAAAGTCAAAAAAGCATATATCTCCCTCAGTTTTTGAGCTATAGCCACCAAATTTGGTGCCAAGATAGGTGATGATGACCCCCTAAAAACTGCATCAAAAGTTTGGATGCCACGCCCACCGACACTGCCCTAGCTACCCCCATCCACCCCAACGCTTCGTCAAAAACGGGAATGCGTGTGTCTTCCAGAGTTGTGGAGCTAGAGCTTCCAAATTTGGTGGGAAGATAGCTAGTAGCGATCCCCAAAAAACTGCATCAAAGTTTTGGAGCCGCGCCCACCCATTCCGCCCCCAGCCCCCCCGCATTTTGAAATCAGAAATGGCTATATCTCCCAAAGTTTTTGAGCTAGAGCCACCAAATTTGGTGCCAAAATAGGTGATGATAACCCCCTAAAAACTGCATCAAAAGTTTGGATGCCACGCTCACCGATCCTACCCTAGCCGCCCCCATCCACCCCAACGCTTCGTCAAAAACGGGAATGCGTGTATCTTCCAGAGTTGTGGAGCTAGAGCCACCAAATTTGGTAGGAAGATAGCTGGCAGTGACCCTCAAAATCTGCATCAAAGTTTTGGAGCCAAGACCACCCATTCCGCCCCCCTTTCCCCACCATTTACAAACTTTCAGCTAGAGTCACAAAATTTGGTATGAAGATAGCAATTGACATTCCACAAAGATCAGCATCAAAAATTTGGATGCCATGCCTACCCATAATGCCCCCAGCCCCCCCCCCCCCCCCCCTTTTCTCACTTTTTACAAACTTCGAGCTAGAGTCACCAAATTTGGTATGAAGATAGCAATTGACATTCCTCATGGATCGGCAGCAAAAATTTGAATGCCACGCCCACCCATACCGCCCCAAGCCCCATAGCCCTCCAAACCCTACCTTATACAAACTTTGAGCTAGAGTCACCAAATTTGGTATGAAGGTAGCATTTGACATTCCACAAGGATCTGCAGCAAAAATTTGGATGCCACGCCCAACCATACCGCCCCCAGCCCCCCTTTCCCCACTTTATACAAACTTTGAGCTAGAGTCACCAAATTTGGTATGAAGGTAGCATTTGACATTCCACAAGGATCTGCAGCAAAAATTTGGATGCCACGCCCAACCATACCGCCCCCAGCCCCCCTTTCCCCACTTTATACAAACTTTGAGCTAGAGTCACCAAATTTGATATGAAGGTAGCATTTGACATTCCACAAGGATCTGCAGCAAAAATTTGGATGCCACGCCCAACCATACCGCCCCCAGCCCCCCTTTCCCCACTTTTACAAACTGTTAGCTACAGTCACCAACTTTGTTATGAAGATAGCAATTGACATTCCACAAAGATCTGCATCAAAAATTTGGATGCAATTCCACCCATACCGCCCCCAGCCCACCTTTCCCCACTGTATACAAACTTCGAGCTAGAGTCATCAAATTTGTTATGAAGATAGCAATTGACATTCCACAAAGATCTGCATCAAAATTTGGATGCAATTCCACCCATACCGCCCCCAGCCCTCTTTCCCCACTTTATACAAACTTCGAGCTAGAGTCACCAAATTTGGTATGAAGATAGCAATTGACATCCCACATGGATGGGCATCAAAATTTTAATACTGGTATCGAGTATACCGCAGTCGGTTGCGTCCGACTGCAACGTTTCCACTTGTTAACTACGGTTTTTTATACTCGATACCGAAGGTAAAGAGTATATTGGGTTTGTGCAATGTACGTCATGGTGTCTGTCCGTCTGTCCGTCTGTATAAACGCAACTTTTTTCCACACCCTTAAAGCTAAAGACTTGAAACTTTCCAATTCTTTTTATCTATGGGATAATAAATTAAAGTGTCAAGATTGGGGTTCTACGATAACTGGGGGGCTGGCAAATCGATAAATTCGATTACTCAAAAACGATAAATCCGCATATTTCACACACCCTTACAGCTAGAACTACGAAATTTGGTAAGAAGATAGCTACTAGCAACCCCCAAAAAACTGCATCAAACATTTTGAAGCCACGCCCCCCATTCCGCCCCAGGCCCCCCGCATTTTAAAGTCAAAAAAGCCTATATCTCCCACAGTTTTTTAGCTAGAGCCACCAAATTTGGTGCCAATTTAGCTGATGATGATCCCCCAAAAACTGCACCAAAAGTTTGGATGCCACGCCCCCCATTCCGCCCCCAGCCCTTCCGCATTTAGAGTTAAAAAAGCCTATACTCCCACAGTTTTTGAGCTTGAGCCACCAAATTTGGTGCCAAGATAGGCGATGATAACCCCTCAAAAACTGCAAGTTTGGATGCCACGCCCACCAATACCACCCTAGCCACCTCACGATGCCCCAACGCTTCGTCAAAAACGGGAATGCGTGTATCTTCCAGGTTTGTGGAGCTAGAGCCACCAAATTTGGCAGAAGATAGCTGGTAACGAACCCCAAAAAACTGCATCAAAGTTTTGGAGCCACCCGCACCCCTTTCACTGCCTTTACCCACCTTTTCAATCTTTGAGCTAGAGTCACCAAATTTGGAAGGAAGGTAGCAATTGACATTCCACATAGATCTGCAGCAAAAATTTGGATTCCACGCCCAACCATACCGCCCCCAGCCCCCCTTTCCCCACTTTATACAAACTTTGAGCTAGAGTCACCAAATTTGGTATGAAGGTAGCAATTGACATTTCACATAGATCTGCAGCAAAACTTTGGATGCCACGCCCACCCATACCGCCCCAGCCCCCATCTCCCCACATATAAAAATTTTCGAGCTAGAGTCACCAAATTTGGTATGAAGATAGCAATGGACATTCCACAAAGATCTGCATCAAAATTTGGATGCCACACCCACCCATACCGCCCCCAGCCCCCCTATCCACAGTTTTTACAAACTTCGAGCTGGTGTCACCAAATTTGGTATGAAGATAGCAATTGACATTTCACAAAGATCTGCATCAAAAATTTGGATGCCACACCCATCCATACCGCCCCCAGTCCCTCTTTCCCCACTTTTTACAATCTTCGAGCTAGAGTCACCAAATTTAGTATGAAGATAGCAATTGACATTTCACAAAGATCTGCAGTAAAAATTTAGATGCCATGGCCAGCCATACTGCTCCCAGCCCCCTTTCAACAGCTCTTACTAACTTTCAGCTAGAGTCACCAAATTTGGAAGGAAGATAGTTGGTGGCATCCCTATCTGCATCGGATAATCTTTAAGGCTGCGTACACCCCTGCCCCATCCGTACCCCGTTTGCAATCAGGCCTCTTTTACCTGTTTTAATACTGGTATCGAGTATGCCGCAGTCGGTTGCGTCCGACTGCAACGTTTGCACTTGTTATACTCGATACCGAAGGTTAAGAGTATATTGGTTTTGTGCAATGTCCGTCATGGTGTCTGTCCGTCTGTCCGTCCGTATGTGTGCAAGTTTTTTCCACACCCTTCAAGCTAGAGACTTGAAACTTTCCAATTCTCTTTATCTATGGGATAGTAAATTAAAGTGTCAAGATGGGGGTTCTACGATAACTGGGGGGCTGGCAAATCGATAAATTCGATAACTCAAAACCGATAAATCCACATATTTCGCACATCCTTACAGCTAGAAGTACCAAATTTGGTAAGAAGATAGCTACTAGCAACCCCCAAAAAACTGCATCACTGAGCGACGCCCCCCATTCCGCCCCCAGCCCCCCCGAATTTTAAAGTCAAAAAAGCATATATCTCCCTCAGTTTTTGAGCTATAGCCACCAAATTTGGTGCCAAGATAGGTGATGATGACCCCCTAAAAACTGCAATCAAAAGTTTGGATGCCCACGCCCACCGACACTACCCTAGCCGCCCCCATCCACCCCAACGCTTCGTCAAAAACGGGAATGCGTGTATCTTCCAGAGTTGTGGAGCTAGAGCCACCAAATTTGGTAGGAAGATAGCTGGCAGTGACCCTCAAAAATCTGCATCAAAGTTTTGGAGCCAAGCCCACCCATTCCGCCCCCTTTCCCCACCATCTACAAACTTTCAGCTAAAGTCACCAAATTTGGTAAAAAGATAGCAATTGACATTCCACAAAGATCTGCATCAAAAATTTGGATGCCATGCCTACCCATAACGCCCCCAGCCCCCCCCCGCTTTTCTCACTTTTTACAAATTTCGAGCTAGAGTCACCAAATTTGGTATGAAGATAGCAATTGACATTCCGCATGGATCGGCAGCAAAAATTTGAATGCCACGCCCACCCATACCGCCCCAAGCCCCATAGCCCTCCTAACCCCACCTTATACAAACTTTGAGCTAGAGTCACCAAATTTGTTATGAGGTAGCATTTGACATTCCACAAGGATCTGCAGCAAAAATTTGGATGCCACGCCCAACCATACCGCCCCCAGCCCCCCTTTCCCCACTTTATACAAACTTTGAGCTAGAGTCACCAAATTTGGTATGAAGGTAGCATTTGACATTCCACAAGGATCTGCAGCAACAATTTGGATGCCACGCCCAACCATACCGCCCCCAGCCCCCCTTTCCCAACTTTATACAAACTTTGAGCTAGAGTCACCAAATTTGGTATGAAGGTAGCATTTGACATTCCACAAGGATCTGCAGCAAAAATTTGGATGCCACGCCCAACCATACCGCCCCAGCCCCCCTTTCCCCACTTTATACAAACTTCGAGCTAGAGTCACACAATTCGGTATGAAGATAGCATTTGACATTCCACAAGGATCTGCATCAAAAATTTGGATGCAATTCCACCCATACCGCCCCCAGCCCTCTTTCCCCCGTTTATACAAACTTCGAGCTAGAGTCACCAAATTTGGTATGAAGATAGCAATTGACATCCCACATAGATCTGCACCAAAAATTTGAATGCCACGCCCAACCATACCACCCCCAGCCCCCCTTTCCCCACTTTATACAAACTTCGAGCTAGAGTCACCAAATTTGGTATGAAGATAGCAATTGACATCCCACATGGATGGGCATCAAAATTTTTAATACTGGTATCGAGTATACCGCAGTCGGTTGCGTCCGACTGCAACGTTTCCACTTGTTTTTATTATGTTGTTATAGACCATTAAAAGCTATTTTGGAAAAGTAGGAGTGTCAACGCCCCTTCCGCCCAAATAATCGAAATAAAATTTTTTCACGTGCATTTTTAGATATAAACTTTTAAATTCAGTCACTAATATGTGTTTACGTTGCAGGAAGGAGTTTCACCACACCCACTTGCGCCCGCAAAATTTTGGAAAACCAGTTATTTTAATTTTCTTTATTTTCAACATTTTCTTCATTATTCAGCTCAAAGTTTTCAAGAAAAAGTAGGCTTTGTCTTCAAACTCATCATGTTGTGACAAGTCTGTGGGGTAGGCTGTCCACCGGCCTCTACCACATTTATATTATTATAGTATTAATACATTTATATTTTTAAAGTCATAATTTCATTTATATTCTTAGTCATAATAAATCATAGTCTAGGAGGCTTTATACTTACATATAAACATAAGCTACAATTAAAACACTTGTATGAAACATAATCAACGATAAGAATATAAGCAAGAGAGAAAGGGTAAGCTAGCATAAGAGAACAAGGGCAAGCGATCGTAAAAGAGCAGAAGGGCCGACCAGAGGCATTATCACGACCCACAGTCCCAAATGTCACGATCCACAAGCGACGAAGGCAGCGACGAAAGCAAGCTCAGGCCGAGCGCGAGGCCAGCAGATCAGTTGCCCAGGAAAGTAACAAAGCGCGGACGTTAGGTTTAAGAAACGGTCGGAACGGTAACATATAGGGCAAAAAACAAAGATTGAGACAGGCACAGCGAAGGAAAGTGCACAAACTATAGACAGTAATCTGTAAGGCGTAGAACGTAGAATAGTGGAGTCAAATAAAAGTGAATTGAAATAACCTAAACCTTTCTCACGTGTTATACCCCTGCAGTCACGTTGACTATGCCAAACATAGTGATTAGACTAGCCCACATGGGCTACTACTAGCCCACGCCTATGCCATTTCAATGTATTTCTCCTATTCCATTTAACACGGGGATGTCATTGGAGTGGACGTATCGGCCGCCTCTGCAGCCACGTGGACTAGTCTATAAAACAGGCCACGTAGACTAGTCCATAAAACAGGCCATCAGGACTAGTAAAAAAACAGACCAAATATACTAGTATTGGTATCTGGGGTAAAAAGATGCCAACGAAGCCAATCATATAAACGTTAAATTAGCTGTTGTTATAAATTTACTTAAATGTAATTTAATTTTAAATTATGCAAGTGTTAGAAGAAATAGAATACAAATAAACTTACCGATTATGAAATATGATGGTCTACGACGGGATTCGAACCTGGAACTCTCGTTCACTAAGCAGATGCCTTAGCCATTGCGCTGTTGCCAAACATATTTCATAAGCAGTAAGCTATATTGTAAATTGAAAAATGTATAAATTCGTTTTCACTCGTTCGTTTTTTTGCCGCTGCAACGAACATCAACGAGGCGCAAAATTGTGTTCGTTTTTCATGATTCGTAAATTACGTTTTTGTTCCGCATCCACGTCTGCATCCACTTGACGCATCCATGAACTGGGCCACGTGGAATAGGCAGTTTACACACAAATGCTCAATGATAATTTAAAAAAGTGTTTTCCCCCGCTGCATCTACACAGACTGGTTCAGTGTTAGTCTACGTGGGAAAGTCGTGGGCTAGGCTTGAACAACAATAACAACAAACACTGGCCCAACCAATGTAATTTTCTGCACCCGCTTGGACTAGTCCTTGACTTGTCCATTATAGCTAGTCAATGGACTATTTATATATGCAACTAGCCCATACAAAAACCGTAGGGACATTATCACCCGAGACAAAACGATGAGCAGCGTTACATATATATATATATGAACATACACGCGCACGTGGTGTTAAACACACTACGATTCGATTTTGCAGGGCTTAGATATTTGAGAAATCGGCGGAGGGCATAAGACGGAGTCTCCTCTCGCTATTCCCCGATTAATCAATTGCTACAGCATCGCGCTAGCAGCGGTATTAGCTCCCTCCCGCATTCCTACTTATCGGCGAGCTAGTCCCCGATTCGTACGGAGCAACATCAGTGGAATCAGCGGAAATAGTGCGAATGTGCATCATCCCTGATATCCCTGCTCTTCAGCTGTGAAACTCCGGGTTATATCGGTAACGCAAACTTGCCTCTAAATAGCTAACGCGTCTCAGTAATATTAAAATTATTTCTTGTACGCGAGCCTTGGACAGACTGAGATCTGTACCTCGGCTTATAAAACTACCTTACAAGTAGCGCCCGAGCAGGGACCCATTAGCTAAAGAGGGTAATATGATTCGGGAATAAAGCCCCAAAAATATTGCCGAAAGTTTAAAGTTTCGCGAAAAACTTATATACCCAGTCATACCCTGTTGTGACCGCGCGCATATAAAACGGCGAACAGGTAACGGTGCCGGAAAAAAAAAACGTACGCCAGATGGTCATTGGTCGCTCACGAAATAAGCAAGTGTTGCGACGCATTGGTTTTTGTTACGCAATCGAGCTAAGCTTAGCGCGCGATTCGAGTTGTCGCGGCGCGACGAAAGTGATGGTGTAAGCAAATACACCGATTAAGAAACGGGATCTGGCCGAGCGAGCGCACGACTCGAGCTGTCGCGGCACAACGAAAGTGGCGGTGGGAGCTAGTACACCGATCAAGAAACGGGATCTGGCCGGGCGAGCGCACAATTCGAGTTGTCGCGTCGCAACGAAAGTGACGGTGGAAGCGAGCGAACCGAGAAAAATAACGGGAATTGCGCACGTGCAAGGCGTGTCGTCGGTAGATGCGCCAAATAGTGAAGTACAGCACGCGCCGCGAAACCAAAGTTAAATTGGTTTTGGGCGTGGTAATCGACAGTGCACAGTGGGACAAGTGCACATAGGAAGTGGGAAGCGAACAGTGGGACGAGCACGATTAAGAAACAATAATTAAACACAGTGACAAAACTTTATATATATATTTAACTAGGGGGTCCCCCCCTGGTCGCTTCGCTCGCCAACCCCCTCGCGCTACGCGCTCGATTTTCGAATGCAAGCAATTATAACGTTTGAAAATAACCGTGTGTTGAAGCCCCTGTGTATTCACTTGCACATCTGATGAAATCCTACATTTCCGTTTATACGACATAGTAAGTGCCCCGCTTACTTCGCTTCGCAGATAGTTTATATTATTTTAGCAATAAAAGATAGATGTAAAATAAATAAATTAGAAAATATTTCACATTCACGCCACCATTGAGGTAGAGAATCAGACGCGTCATTTTTTATTGTGGTTTCCCCAGTAGGCCTTATCCTTTTATGGAATTTAATTTGCAATTATTAACAATTGTTTAGAGCTTTTTTATAAACGACATTGGTTTTTTTTCCGTCAGGTGCTTATACAAATAAACTTTTTGGTGAACTGACTCTTGAGCAGGCTACATAAAATTGGACATGAGAGAAGCAATCGTTTCTTATATCTAGTCCGGCTAATTTGAGAGTTTGTCCCTGTGATTTATTGATTGTTAGGGCAAAGCAAACTTTTAAAGGAAATTGCAATCTTGTAAATTGAAATGGCAATTCAGAGTCAGAAGGTATTAATGGAATTTTCGGTATAAAAACCGTTTCCCCTATACCACTGCCAGTAAATACCATTGCTTCGACAACATTCTAATGAAGGGCTTAAACTTGCAATCTTGTACCATTGCACAGTTTTGGCGGCTTCAAGTTGCGAATCAACGTTACAGGTGAACCAATCTTTAAAGTTAATTTATGTTGAGGCAGGCCAGCCGGATTTAATGAATTAAGAAACTCGACGGGGTAATGAACTGCAACTTCGACTTCAGTCACAGAATCAATAGAGTATATGTCATTTCTTCACTTTGAAATGATTTTAATAAAAACTCGTTTTTTTCAATGCATTGTCATTTCTCGCAGTCAAAATAGCACGTTCTGAAAACCATTCGAGTGATATTTGAGAGATATTTGTAATATCCGGAAATATTTTAGAGTTAGTTCTTCAGTACTACATCATGGGTTGGAAATAATCCATTTCCTATTTGAAGAAGCATTTCTGCAAATTCACCAGCTATGCTATCACCTTCTAAGTGCACTCGCATATTTTTTGTATATGCAATTTCCTGTATTTTGGGCCACAAAATTTAAGATTTTAAGCACGCATTTATTTCATCTGCTCTTGTTCCTCTGGGATCACTGGAAGAGTTTGTCGAAAATCACCAGCTAAGAGAACAGTTATGCCACTATTCACTATCTCGAATGTCTTTCAAAGATCGATCTACAGCTTCAAAAGCACCTTTATGGGCCATAGTACCCTCATCCCAAACAATAAGCTTGCAATCTTTGAGCACAGCAGCCATCTTAGATTGCTTTGAAACTGAGCAATGTGGTGTTTCTAAATGAAAGAAATTAAATGGGATCTTTAGAGTAGAATGCGCTGTGCGACCACCATTTAGTAAAGTGGCTGCGATACCGGAAGAAGCAACGGCCAATGCAATGCTTTTACTTTGCCGTACCTTTGCCAATAATCAATTTAAAGAAACGTTTTACGTGTTCCACCAGGTGCATCTAAAAAATAGATTTCTCCTTTTTCTGCTTCAACGCTATACAGTAACTTTTCGTATACTTGTTTTTGCTCAGCAGTAAGGAGTAGCTCATTATTAACAACAAAATTATCGCAATTTTCATAATTTGTTTCTCTATGATATTCATTATTTTGAACAATTTCCTCGGATCTAATTGGTAGTGAAAGTCCATAGTAAGTCATGTTTTGACCACCAATAGACCGTACTATATCTTCAATGTACAAAAGACATTTATTAAATACATTATTCAGAATACTTTGATAAATATTTCTATCTTGTGAAATATGAAAGACTCTTAATATCTTCTGAGAAACTCTCTTTACAAATATTCCAAGTTTAAGAGCATCCGAAATTTGACAAAATACTAACATTATTGCAAAAAGTTCCCTCAGTTTTGTAGGATTTTGACATATGACAGCTTCGGCTATAGTTGAATCCCAGTGCTTATCATCTTCTAGTAATCCTAGAGCTATACACGCCAATTGAAATGAGGCGTTTGCTATACCATTAACGGTTTTTAAATTTGAAAATGAAGGTGGCCCTCTTACAAAATGTAGTAAAAGTCTTAAATAAAAACATTCTGTATTATTGGGATGAATAGTGTAAACTCTTCCCAAAGCTGAATCTCTTTTAACTCCAGGAAAATTTGGCACAGCATGCCCTTGTTTTCTTCTTTGAAATTCTTTATTGTTCCATGTAAAATACGATGGAACTTCACAATATAGAAGCGTTCTTGCAAACTCATCACGTGTGCATAGCTCAAAGATGGCTAGGAAAGTGGTTTTGGGTGTAATGCTGTCAATCTGTCAAGTAATTGTTGCGGATTATTGGGGTTAAAATATATTCGTTTACCATTTCTAAATGAACAGCTAAGCGTGTAATAGCCGGAAAACGTTCATGTATGGGAAATGCAAAGATTCTCCATACCGCTTCTGAGCTACTCAAATAACGGCCACTTTCGTACATATTAATTTCATTACGTTGGTCTTCAAGAGTAAATGATGCTTGATCACTGCCCTTGTTAACATATTTACAGATGTATTTAATAGACTTTACAGAACTACAATACTCAACATTATGTGAGCTTCAAATGTTCTCAAAAGTACACAGTTGTAAGGCACAACCCAACGATTATCTATGCAATTACCATTTATATTAATTGCATTACCTCCATCTTCTATCGCTCTTCTACGATATAGAGGGTAACTATCTTTTCCAGTCACAGTTTCTTTAAGTAGTTGTCGAGGAAACCTTTATGGTACACTTTCCATTTTTCATGCATGGCGACTTATTATTAAATGCACCGCAAGGACCATGAATCATATTTGACTTAACAATGTTAAATAACAAAGGATCCTCATCTGCGTTTGGTATTTCGGCACAGATAATCTTATCGATTTTATCTGGTCTTATTTTATTTTCTAGCCAAAGTAAAATATGAATATGTGGTAAGCCCCGCTTTTGCCATTCCACAGAGTACATGAAACATTGCACGCTACCAAACAAAGAACCTTTTATCAATAGTGACATTAAAGCTTTAACTTTTAAATGAAAAACTCGAGCTATAATATCGTGACGATCATGTGGCTTTTGACCCGGTATCAAAACACTTTTGATGTCATTCCATTGTGGATTGCAGGTGAATGTTATGAAAAGATCTGGTCGCCCATAATGGCGAACATATGTCATAGCATCTTGAGTCTTTTCATGCATATATCGTGCAGAGCTTGTAAAAGAAGATGGTAAAATTACCATCTGACCAAGTTGAGCTGCTTCAACATCTGTTGGCCTATTGCATCTTGTAGATGTATATAGCTATCTGCTTTGAGTTTCGCTTGATTGTAGCGAATATAATTTAACCTTTCTGTTTCAATTTTAGCATACATATCAACCAAAAATTGACTATAAAGGGAACGACAATAAATTAAATGATTTATCTCGGATTGACGAATCATTATTTTATAGCTGTAGAAGCTTAACACAGATATCATTTTTTTTGGATCCTCTCTTTTTAATAATGGATTCCATTGTGGTATATCCACTGAATAGCCATCTTCGCCATAAGGATATAGCAAAGGGTACTGTAAGGCATCGTATGATCGATGCACCTCACTAATGCGATGTAATTTATTATGGCTTCAATATATCGCGCTTTGCAAGCTAACTATAGCTATCGCTATAGAGGGCTTGTAAGCCATTGTGCACCAGGGTTCGATCGCTGAACCATTAAATCTATACTATGGTATTTATGGAGCCTTTAGATCTACAACGTTATGATGAAACATACTGAAGACTTTTCGCTTACATTGAATTTTTGCAAGTAGTGAGCCTTGTCATCTCCCACAATATTTGGAAACTCATCATTTGGCAAAGGTCGGACACTACCATTAGGTGATACACTTGTCCTTGGACTTTAAAGGTTGACCAACTTTCATTTATAATTTTTGTACTACCAAAAGAAGTCATTTGAAAGCAGCTGTTATACTTTCTCATACGATCAATGAAATGATCATGCTTGGGATGTCCACCAATTATTAAGCTCTTAAGTGGATCAGGAAAACTTTCATTTTGTGAAAGCTTAACTTTTCCTGCCTTGCAACAGATACCCAGAGGCTCATTTTTCCACTTTAAAGCATTACAATGTTTGCATATAAAATTCATACTACCAAGTTGAGTAATTTTATCTGACTTATAAGCTATTTCAAAATCATAGCTTAGGCCAGACATGGATTTAACACTCCACGCACGCAAACGCCTTTCTTGACGTGCATTAGGATTATTAGCCTGATGTCGTCTCACTGCATCTCTATTAGCTTGAGGATTATCAGCCTGATGTCTTCTCTTTGCTGCTTTATGAGCTTCTGGATTATTAACCTGATATCTTCTTGATGCTTCTATGTGCTTACCCTTATTTTTTCAAGATATATTTCAACTATATGTTTTCGTACCGTTTGTGTTGTTTTGTCGGTGAACCGACTACGTCTTTTAACGGGATTTTTAACATTTTCAGTTATACATTCACTTGACGTATCGGTATCTTGAGTTAATACTTCCTCTAAAGGAATATAAACATCAAAATGTCCATTCATTAATTCGCCGGTAAAACGCAATTTTTCACAGGATGCATATCATTTCCTAATGATAGATATAAGTTTCCATTTAGAAAAACTTGAAAATTTACAGCATAAGTTTCTGCTGCTGCTTGGAGCTCACATGCAGTACCATAAGAATATGAATTTGACATAGTGCACTCATATTGTTCAGAAGAGCTATAACACTCTCCATTTATGTTCATGCTGAAGCAAGCAAAAGTTTCCCAGTTGGTAACGACATGGGTTACAATATGTTGGCGTATGGTGCCATGGAAGCCTTGCCTACCATATAAAAGGTAGGAAATAGATCTAAAAAGGCAGGCTCCATCACCAAATATGCGAACAACTGAATGCGGCACATCTTTTAATTTGGCTGTGAGACAATTGACTTCACTGTAAAACGATTGTTACAACGTTACAGTGTCTATAGGTAAGTATAAAATTCAATAAAATTGAATATGCCAACTTATATTATTTTAAAAGAATATTCAGACTGCTTAGTTTTATTTAATTTTTAAATGCACTTAAGCAGCGTCTATATAACTATTATATAATATGCAAAATAGAAGACAACTATATATAATGTTGCTTCAATTATTAAGTCTAAATTCGACTTATTTTTCTTGTGTTTAAAAAAGACAAAAGAAATTAAAATACGTTGATCGTTAATGTTTTAAATTAAATATTTTTATAACTTATCATTAAAATACGTATTTTGAGAGGTAGCAGAAAACTACCGCACATTTATGTCTTCCGTCCGTGACGTCATATTTGTTACCTTGTGTTGAGCGTACCATGCATGTTCCGTTTGCGCAAGCGCGACGCGAAAGTGAGCGCTGGTTCACTATCGGAACCAGCAGAGAAACGACGTGTGGGGACCCAAAAAAGAGAAGAAGAAGACGGCGAGAAAATGATATTGCAATTTTAATGCAAAAGAGCAGTTTTTCGAGCGAGCTTGCTATAACCGGTACGCGACAGTGAAAGCGACAACAACAACAACAGCAGTAGCAACCACAGCAGCCACCGCAACAACAACCATAGCCTGCAATAGCAGCGTGCCACCGCAGCCACAGCAACAACAACAACAACAGCAGTAGCAACCACAGCAGCCACCGCAACAACAACCATAGTCTGCAATAGCAGCGTGCCACCGCAGCCTGCAACAGCAGCGCACCACAGCAGCCACTGCAACAAAAACAACCACAGCCGGCAACAGCAGCGCGCCACAGCAGCCGGACAACAACAACAACAACAACGGCCAATAGGAGTTGACCAGTGACAGTGGCAGCGCCAAGTCGACGCACACTCAGGAATATACACACACAAACGACACTCAGCAGCGACACATTTACCCCAGGCACACTCAAGTACACACACACCCAGGAACGACACTCAGCAGCGACACATTTACACCAGGAACACTCAAATACACACACACCCAAGAACGACACCCAACAGCGACACATTGACACCGGGCACACTCAAACACACACACACCCAGGAACGACACCCAGCAGCCACATATTTACACCCGGCATACGCACATCTACACACGATCTGGACGAGCTGGCGACCAAGGAGGAGGTCCTGGATGCTGTTAGGTCTGCCCTTGTAGACCCAACGCTGGATGGCAGCGTCGTCAAGTCGCTGCGGCACACGAGGGCTGGCCTGCAAACTGCAACCCTGGGCTTACCGACGGCTTTGGCAGTCAAGCTGGTTGAAAAGGCGAAAATCCGCATCGGATGGGCGATATGCCGCATTAGGCCCTTGATGCAGCCAAGGCGTTGTTTCAAATGCTTGGAATATGGCCACATCGCTGCCCATTGCAAGTGCATGGATGACTTGAGTAGACTTGTTACAAGTGTGGAGCCCTAGGTCACATCGCGAGAGCGTGCAATCAGCCGCCAAAATGTGCCCTATGCACAAGAAAAGGTGAAAAGACGACTGACCATGCGACAGGCAGTTATAGGTGTCCTGCTACCGAGAAGCTGTTAAGCACGCCAAATGGTGAAAGTCCTGCAACTAAACCTTAACCACTGCGTAGCTGCACAAGCTTTGCTGGAGCAACTCATTCTTGACGAGAACATCGATGTCGCCATGCTTAGTGAACCCCAACACCGGGCGTCAACTAACCGCGGGCTGTGGGCTTCAGACAGCTCTGAAAAGGCTGCTTTGTGGAACTGTGGCGATCAGCAGTCCCCCTTCACTCACACCCTAGTCTCTGACAGCTTTGTTCGAGTTAAGGTAGGCGATTTGTGGCTCTACAGTTGTTACTTGGCGCCCAGCCTTACGATCGAAGCCTTCGAGGCGGTGAAGTTGGAAATTGCAGAGGACGCAAGGGCCCGTAGCAACGTCATAGTTGCTGGCGACTTCAACGCGTGGTCTACGGAGTGGGGCAGCTCGTCGACGAATACTAGAGGAACCCTCCTCGTTGAGTCGATGGAAAATTTGGACTTGGTTCTTCTCAACACTGGGACAAGAACACGTTCAATAGGGGAAGCGCTGGATCAATCATCGACCTAACATACGTTAGCAGTGCACTCGCCCGCACGGCCCAGTGGCGTATAAGCGACTGCTACACTGGAAGCGACCATGAGGCCATCGTCTTCGCAGTAGGTGAAACCCTGCGGTCGCCGGCAAGGCCACCCTCTCGAAAAGCGTTCCGTGTTGAGTCCCTTAACACAGACATCTTCGTCGAATCCATCTCACGTATGGCAGCAGGCGGATCGGCGCTGGTTATGGTGGAACAGATAGCTGAGCAATTAGGCGATGCTTGCGCTGCAAGCATGCCCTTGTGCAAGGCCTATAAACGCCATCACACCAGCATGTTCTGGTGGAATGAGAACATCGCTGAGGCCAGACGGGAATGCCTGAGGGCGAGAAGGCGCTATCAGCGAGCAGCGGGTAGGGACTCGAGCTCAACACGCTCACTGCAGTTGGAGTATAAGTCAGCAAGGGCAGTTCTTAAAAAATCAATCAGGGCCAGCAAAAAGGAATGCTTTCTATGTTATGCGACTCGGCGGACAACGATCCCTGGGGCAGAGCCTACAGGATTGTAGTCAAGCGCATTGGCAGAGGCAGAAGCGAAGCGCCAATGGAGTTCGCCCGAGTGAGGGACATAGTGGAAACACTTTTTCCTCAAAGAATAAGTCCACTACCACCTGTTCATGGACCGTCCACATTTGAGGGCTTCATTCCGGTCACCGCGGAGGAGATGGAGACTGCTGCACGCAAGCTCATCGCCAACAAGGCCCGGGTCCAGACGGTGTGCCAAACCGCTGCCTGAGGATAGCAATCACCTTGCATCCCGGTCTGTTCGCAGAGTTGTACTCTAAGTGCCTGCGCGAGGGTACTTTTCCGGACAGGTGGAAGGTACAGCAACTGGTGCTCCTACCCAAGCCCGACAAGCCCCCTGATGACCCCTCGGCATATAGACCCATCTGCCTCATCGATAACGGTGGCAAGGTCCTGGAGATGCTGATCTGTGCTAGGCTGGACGCTGCCGTACGGAACGCTGGTGATCTATCGCCTTTCCAGTATGGTTTCAGAAAGGCAAGGTCAACCACCGACGCCATTAAAACGGTTGTCAGTATAGCGGCTGAGGCTATCGCCGGCACCCGCTGGCGCTTCGGCAGTAAGCACTACTGTCTTGTCGTGATCATCGACGTGAAGAATGCTTTCAACACCGCCAACTGGAGCTGCATCCTGGATGCCTTGGTACTACTTCGGGTTCCAAATTACCTAGTAGCGATCGTGAGGAGCTATTTGATAACCGAATCCTTCGGTATCAAACGGACGAGGGTGAAAAGGAGCACGCTGTGTCTGCAGGAGTTCCTCAAGGATCTGTTTAAGGTCCTCTCCTATGGAACATCATGTATGATGGCATACTTCGAATTCAGCTACCAGAGGGGCTACCGCAGTTGGCTACGCTGATGACGTCGCCTTAGTAATGGTGGCTAAGGATTTACGGCGAGTCACAGAGCTTTGTAATTGGTGCATAGATGCCGTGACTCAATGGTTGTCATCCGTGGGACTTCAGTTGGCTGCTCATAGGACGGAAGCGGTGCTCATCAGCAGCAGAAAAAAGGTGGAATATGTTGACTTCACGGTGGAAGGCGTCTCGCTGAGGTCTAAGGACTGGATCCGCTACCTAGGCGTGATCATTGACAGGCGCCTCAGCTTCAGAGAGCATCTTGCGTTTGTCCACAGGAAGGCGGCGGTTACCGGGCGCGCATTGGCGAGGATGATGCCAAACACGTGAGGCCCGAGGCAGCATACGAGGTTGCTTCTAATGCACGTCATGAAGTCGGTCATCCTGTACGCAGCACCAATCTGGATCGGCGCTACATCGGTAGCCAGCTACATGAGGGGCATAGAGTCAATTTATTGGCTCTCTGCCCTGCGTGTATGCTGTGCCTTCCGCACTGTGTCCTCGGAGGCAGCCCTTGTGATTGCTGGGATGACTCCAATCCGTATCTCTGCCTTGGAAGCCGTGGCAGTTCTCGAAGCTGGTCCTTCGGAGAGAAGAGCCGTTCGGGCGGCTGCCCGCGAACGGAGCCTTGAGTCCTGGCAGCAGCAGTGGGACTCATCCAATAAAGGGCGTTGGACGTATCTTCTGATCCCAAGTATACGGCGATGGGTGGAGAGAAAGCACGGGATGGTTACTTTCTACCTCACCCAGTTCCTCACAGGCCATGGTTGTTTCAGGAGCTACTAAAGCGCTTTCAGCATGACTCCTCTGCTACGTGCAACTGGTGCGACGACGGCAGGGAGGAGGACGCTCAACACGTCTTCTTGACTGCGGGCGATTCGCCCAGCAGCGACTTGTGGTGGAAAACGTGGCGGGCCAGCCTCTAACTCCAACCACCCTGGTGGCCCTAATGATAGAGAAACAGGATGTTTGGCATGCGGTCTGCGCGTTTGCAGCCTCTACGATGGCAGAGCTACGACGGCTGGAAAGGGAAAGGGCGACCTCATCGTAGTCATTGCCACTGCTTCTGCGAAGCAATGCTTCACGGCGGTCCCGCAGAAGCTGGCAACGCTGCGAGTGTTTACGTTTACATATAGCATAATTCAACACTAGGCTTAAATTTTTATTGAAATAAAAAAAAAAAAAAAAAAAAAACCCATATCTACACACGGCACACGATCATCCACACACACACACACGCCCGGCACATACGTTCGCACACCAGATCTACACACGGCACACGATCATCCACACACACACGCACACCCAGGCATACACCCACACACACAGGCACACCCACAAGTACACACCCAAGCACACACACCGTTCGTACATTTACACAGATTGGGGGGTAAGTGTCAGCCATCTGCGATGGGCCTAAACGGTTGCTCAGGCAACCACATGTAGATTTGGTGCGGTCTCATGTTTAGTGATAATTGTTAAATAAAAATAAATATTTAAACGTAGAAATGTTTGTGTATTCTATTTATTCCCCTCTACCCCTTTTCAGCTAGTGAGCGCCTCATCCTGTGGCTCCCGTGGGGCAGACCTGAGGAGTACGCAAGCGAATCCTCCGAGTTTTACTCTAGATTCTGCGACGCCTGCTTCTGGGTGGGTCCCATGGGTAGCGACGGGTGGAGAAATGGTGGTTAGGTGAGCCTCACCAAATGGCCATGTGGGGCAGACTTGAGGGGTATGTTAGCGAATCTCCGAGTCTTACTCTAGATTCTGCGACGCCTGCCTCTTGAGTATGTTCACGTGTAGCGACAAGTGGGTAGTACCAGGCGTTGCCGTTGTGGGAGATCGAGTGGGGGGGGGACGAGTACGCATTCCGAGTCTTACTCTGTGCTCGACGAATCCTCTCACTCGCATCTCTCATACGCGTCCGAGAGATTCTCAAGGACGCGGCCGGTGACAGGCGCGGGTGGATGGGATTAGGCAGTTGGTGCACAAGCTTCCGGGTCTTACCTCAGCCTGACCAGCTAGCTGTTAACCCTCACCCTCCCGTGCCCACAGAACCACACCGACGCCCTGGTCGGCGACGAAGAGCCATTCGGGGAACGGTTGGTTAGTTCCGAGTAATACTCTGGGCTAACCAGCCTACTCCTTCGAGTGACTCCCAATCGCCGCCAGCGCGTAAGGCATGCTCACGACTCCCTTCTCTCTTCACCTACGCCTCCTCTATTGACCCGATCCTAGGTATGCCACGGTACAGCTCCTCCAGTGTCCCAGGAACTTATAAATCTTCTGTAAGCGACCCTGGCGCGACTGAGACGCCGACCCCAGCCCCAGTTTACGTCGTTACAATTTATATGAATTGTATATAAATAATACGAAAATCAGAAAAATAAATAACTCACTGATCCAAAAAGTAACTTTCGATGTTATCCTTAATACAAACTATATTTAAAAATAAATATAGTTAAAAAACTAAAAAACACGCTTTAGAGCATATCAAACTAAAAAGTTAAAAATAATTTTCAAATAACTTTAAACAATAATAAATGATAAATAGTATTATTGTAAACAAAGCGTTGGGCGCTCGATGTACGAGAGATATGGACAAAGCGCCCCACGCTTTTTGACAATATACTATTATCATTTATTAGTGTTTAAAGTTATTTGAAAAATTATTATGAATTTTGTAGTGTGATAGGCTCTAAAAGCGTGTTTTTTAGTTTTTTAAACTATATTTATTTTTCACTTTTACGAACTTAGGGTTCGACTCAATTAATTTGTGTATACAATGATTTTAACTTCCTTTCGTTAGTAATCCAGGCTAACTTTTATTTCGAATTATATGCTACGATGTCGGTGTAATGGGTTGATTAATAGAGGTCCGGCATGCAATGGCAAAATAACATGTTCGAATCGAACCAATGCGCAACATGAGTTGAGTGAATTTGAATGCAAAGACGAACCGAATTTGAAGTGACTGACGTGTGCTTCGCGTCAGACTCGGGCGACACAACAATTCACAACGGAAAAAAGGACGAATTGAATGAGTGGACGAAATGCAGTGAGACAGTAAGAGTGTTGACGTTTCGAATGCATTACGAATGCCAGGCCGGTCCCCGCCCGGTATTGGGTGTTTGTTGTTGTTTTGTTTTCGTCGCGTAGGAAAAATAAAAGAATGGAAAACACGACAGTCAATGTAGAGATATACACAAAAATACATATATTAATATGCATAAGACCAACAGCCGATAACACAAAACAACATATAATTTCGTCCGCTTTTGTAACCCCGTCCCATTTTTGATGGACCGCGTGCTTCACAAATATACACCTCGAGGCACTCGCGTAACTCGAAATGTATCGGCTCTTTGGTTTATTCTATTTGTCCGGTTTGATTGTATTTCGCAAGTGATTTACTGGACCTGGTTTTCACGCGCTCTTATTCTCACTTCTTTTTACTGCGTGCCGTATTGGAAGGAAGCAACAGCAGCAACCGCCGCGATGTGTTCATATTCATTCGGTTCGTTTTGTGCGTCGCCACCCACTCAAATCCAATGCAATTCGAAGTAACTTACAAACGTGGCGGTCCGTTGTGGATGCAGCGCATGCAGATTTTGACCTCTATTGAGTACTGTCTACTGGCGGATTCTTCTTCTCGAAAAAAATCTCCTGGGTTTTGGTTGAAAAATATGAGCATGTCTACTTGTTTTGGGCTTTAGGATTGTTCGCCTTTCTTGTAATTAAGTTCTCGCAGCCTTGCTACACGATTGCCGTTCCGATTCTCGGGATGTTGCAGGGATGCATAAAGTACTTTGGAATGCACTGGTTTATTGTGGACATATCAGACTCCAGCAATCTGTTAAATCAATAAAATCATAACAAAATTACAGGATTAAAATTAGTTTTTATTTTGACGTTTCTTCGTAGCGTACCTCTCCAAAATACCAGCGGTGAGTCAGCGTCTTTTTTGATGCTTGTGCTGCGCTCTAAAAATATTTGACGCTGCCCCCTAATAACAATTATAGCCGGCTACGTCCTGAAACGAGATACTTTTTGACTTCTCCGCTTATGCGCGATATCAATAAAGTCCAGCAAAACGCAAGAGAGCTAGGGATACTAGAGTCGCAGACAATTGCGAAACTCTCTGTCACCAAGTGTTGACGGGTGCCCAATTACGCATCCACCTCCTGCTCTACAAATAAACTGCAGCTTGATCTGTTACGTGAAAGGCGAGTCAAAACCCGTTCTTTTTTTACTATCTGGCGACATCGCCCTGACGAGAAGTGTTGCCCATACGTTGGCAATGTCCGCTGCTCGTACGGGGGGCGAATCGTGCTTTTTGCGGCATTCCATATTTAAGGCAATAACACGATAGTAGCCTTCAAGAGATATCTTTAGGGGAGCTTTCTACGACACGGCTGATAGTTGGGGGGCTGATAAGAACCCAAAACTGGTAGGCGGATAAGTATTAAGCTAGATAGAACCGTGCCCACCAGAAAATGTGTTGGAAAGTTCCACAGTCCCTCGAAACCTGAAACCAACTATATCTTCCTTTTGCACTTTTCGCAGTACATGTTAGAAAAATGTCTTATGATTCGATATGCACGCTTAATGTACTGTTGCATCCTGAAAGATATGGTGTAAATAATCGACTAGCTTTGTCCTCTTTGAAAACCGTCAATGTCCATCAGCAGCTAGCGTGCACCTGAATTAGGGCTGCGCTTTTGTTTGTCGCCGTTACTTAGATACAGCCATTGACGATATAAACTCCATATGTGAGGATAATTGCGTTTGGGGATCATGAAACAGGTCCTCTTCCAGCGCGGTTGGGGTGGGATCTGTGCCCAGCACGATTTATTTGAGCGGCCTTGGTGAGTAGAGCGGTGTGAGTTTTTTTTTCTGTAGGTGGGCTTGTGCCCCACTTTAATTTCTTTCGTACGCTATGGTACTGTTTTCATACAAAGTTACCATCACTTTTGCATTTCTTAATTCTAAATGCGTTGTCGTCCCTTCGTTTGCCGCTGGCAGCAGCTGAACAACTAAGTTTAGGAGTGTGCCAGCAAAACCTGGCAAATGGTTTATCTGCCACATGCCTAGAAGCACTGACCCCAGTACCGCTGGCAATTGTCGGTCACAAATACACACCACTGTGTTGGTATTAATAGCCCAGGCAGACATAACGCTTTTCACCGAATTTGCGATATATGTCTGCTTGTGTGGTTTGTTGACGACGTCTAATTGATGGTCGATAGGCTGCCGTGAGCGTCTTGTATAAGTGCAAACTTTAGTCCACGAGAGTGACATTGGTAACGGTGCAAGTACCCTTCGTTTGCCGTCGTAGCTGCGAATGACAAATCATTGGACACTTTAAGCCATGTACTCGCCAGTAGGGAGGTAAATCGAGCTTAAGCTTTTGAACATAACTGACGTGGTCTCGCATAACTGAGAAGTCTAGCTACAAGATGGGGACTAGCATGGCGGACCTGTTGTTCTTGTCAGTTTTGTTTGTTGCGGGTAAAACTTGTATTTTGGTACATAAACATCACGCAGGAGATTTGCGCTCGGCAGCAATACCTAGGGTCCAAAAGCATGAACCAAATCTTTGGAACCCTTACGCTAAACAACGTTGAAGGGTTCATAGTCTTCCGCCACCATCCCCGCCAATTCAATCGAGTCGCGTTCTTCTAGTCCGATGAGAGTTGTTTCCTACTTTATAGCACGTGTAAAATACGAGTCCACCAGCTCTTCTAAGTAAATTCGCCAGGTAAATAATTGTGTTGTTATTGTATAGCGCCGCTATAAGCTGTAATGTTGACATACCGGATGCTAGCATGGTAGTACTCCTGGTAGAACAAGAGCTTCAGTAGTGCCAGGTTGTGTTCATTTTTTTCAGGTTTGGATTGAAAAACCGTTTTAAATGATTCCAGCAGGTTGCGAGTATTGCCGCGCAGTTGTGTCTTCCTTTCCGCACTGCATACATTGCGAGTTTTGTATCGCGCCGACTTGGGTAAAATAGTTCCACCCTCTCGAAATCCCCCCCCCTGTTGTGTCGCTTTTTTTTTTGTGCGGTCTATCTCCAGGCTGCATTTCGTTTCTTCTGACTCCACGCACACACAGCCTATTACTCTCATTCTTTTGCCTTCTGCAGTGCTTTTGAAAATCTGTAACCTTAGGTATCCCCATTTTAGCTCTAAAAAACAAGATTTGAAATACTATGACTATTTATTGCTTCTCCTACCTCCCGCGCTTTACCCTTAAACCCTTCTCCCTTTTTGTTACTTTTGGCACTTGTTTTATCTACAAATTCGTGTTAGACCACTGGTCTCAAAGTAAGCAACCCACCCACTACTTGCCCCCAATCGATAGGGGACTGCTGGCCCCTGCCGATTAGTGCCGGCACAGCGAATAGGGTGTACCACCCTCGCATTGTCCGATCGTTACTCTCCCCGATTGGGTTTGCGCCCTCTAGGTCGTGGGTTCTAAATCTCGTCCACGGTCAAAGAGTCCTTGCTTTTAGTTCCAAGGAAGTACAGAATACACATACAGGACATACATACAACAAACATACATACATACCAAACATGCAAACATACAAGTGAAGCTAATAAAAGCGTGTAATAAAACTGAAAAGAACGTAACTTCTATCTTCAATAAATATAAACTAAAATGAATAACCAAACTTCCCTAACCATTGTCATGTAAAAACTAAAGTGCGAAAGGGTATTCAGTTATTCCTCTACACAACACACACCGAGGTCTTACATACAACGCTTGTACTTAAGAGCGAGGTGTAGGTGGGTACAAACTAGGCCAATGTTATTCCCTTAAATGCAAAATCTTAGTTGCTTAACTTAGCTTAGATGAGGTGACGGAGGAGGAAGGGATATTAGATTTTGTTGAATGCAGAGACGGTAGCGCACCAAAGAGCATTAAAAACAAACAGCGGATAGAGAATGACGAAATAACCGAAGCGCGAATTCTTTTTTTCAAGTCAAAATGGGGGCGAAGTGCGAGACCAAGATTAGTTGTACCGCACTTGCATTGCATTCCGCTGCTGCCGTTTCTGATGCTTTTGCTCCTGCTGTTGCTGCGGCTGCTTAGTAAAAAAGGGTGGTATAGACTTAATTGATTATTAATTAATAAATGCAATCTATAAAAAGGTATTATTCATAGTACATATTACCTTTCTTATCGGCATTAAATAATTGATATCAATACTGATTGTCTGTATAAAAATAAAATTTGATTTTGTTAATTAAAGTGAGTGCCGCCAAAACAAATTTTTAGCAATGGCTGTTATGAAATTTTAAAAACATAGGGTATTAAAATTTGGTTGCTTGTATTATCGAAGCAACTTGCAAGGTTGAGCTTGATTTCTTTGCATTTGCCTATTCTCGAATGGTGTAATAAGAAAAGCTATTGCTTGGCGATAGGACAATTTGATCTACAGACCAATTGGTGTAGGGGTATATTGCTTTTGTGAAAATGTATGTACCAGGTAGATGGAAGTATTTGACCACAATGATATGTATGTATATATTATATGTAGGTGTGGTAAGTTCAGCCAATCAATTTTGTAAATTTTTATTTGGCAATGCAGGCTACTGATGCGATGTAGATTACATTTTCTTAAAGTTTTTGTTAGTGTGTTGTTTTGCACGGGAGAATTTGGTGAACATTTTTTTGCTGTTCGGGCTTTGTCGGGGACGGGTGGGGGGGGTAGCGGCTTTGCTCAGAATTCAACAAGTTGCATGCATTAACAATTTATGCGCGCGCTCTGCAAGTATAACAAAGAGCGTAGCTAACGCTACCTTCTTCGCCGCACTGAATGAACGCAAAAAATTATATAAGAGGCTGCAGCTAAGTGAATCTATTGACTTTAGCTTAATTTTAGTGTGTGAGGAGGAGGTTAAGTATATTAAACTTTATGATTGACATGCAAAGCGCCGCACATAAAATAGAGAGGTTGAAAGTAAAGAGCAAATCAAAGGAAACATGATCGGAGCGAGATTTGTAATACTGAGAATTTAAGAGCAACACGCGCACTTATGTGAAAGCATATGGCTTGTTCGAAAAATGGCATAAAGCAATAACATTTGATAATGTTAGTTATTTTGTTCTAAGTTATATACGCAGAAAGTAGGCAATACACCACCATAAAAATATTCTGGGGGGGGTTAATTCTTTTGACAGCAACCCACGTTTTTGTTTTTTTAAATCAATACACAAACAAAAAGTAGACAGTGCGGGCCCCCAACAACAACAACAAAAAACAACCGATTCTTGCAAGGGTCGAAAACTTTTTTATACTCGATACCGAAGGTAAATACGTATATTGGTTTTGTGAAATGGGGGTTTTTTTCCGGTCCTGTTGTCTGTCCGTTGTACGTCTGTACCGTGTTTGGTTGCAAGTTTTTCCACACCCTTAAAGCGAGAGACTTGAAACTTTCCAATTTCTATCTATGGGTAGGTAAATTAAAGTGTAAAGAGTGGGTTATACGATAACTGGGGGGCTGGCAAATCGATAAATTCGATAACTCAAAAAACGCATAAATCTGCCTATTTCACACCACCCTCAGCTAGAACTACCAATTTTTTTTTTTGGTAAGAAGATAGCTACTAGCAAACCCAAAAATCCTGCATCAAAAATTTTGGAGGCCCCCATGCGCCTCAGACCTCCCACATTTTAAAGTTCAAAAAAAGCCTATCTCTCCACAGTTTTTAGCTAGAGCCACCAAATTTGGTGCCAATTTAGCTGATAATGACCCCCCAAAAACTGCACCCAAAAGTTTGGATGCCACGCCCACCAATACGCCCTAGCCGCCCCCCAGATGCCCCAACGTCTTCGTAAAAACGGGCGTGCGTGTATCTGCCAGGTCAGTGGAGATAGAGCCACCAATGGGTAGGGAAGGAAGCTGGTAACGACCCCCCAAAGAACTGCATAAAAGTTTTGGAGCCACGCCCCCTACCCATCCGCGCCCCAGCCCTACCCGGCCCCCGCCTATTAGAAATCAGCAAAGCGCCTATACTCTCCACCAGAGTTTCTCTAGGCTAGAGTCACCAAATTATGGTGCCAAGATAGATGATGATGATTTCCCCAAAACTGCCTGGAGTGTATTCATATAAGTAATTTCAAACATATTGTAAATACAACTTGTAACCCTTTTGTTGCAAGTATTAAGTAAAACCTAAACAAGATCAGCTAAAACACATGTATGTATGCGCATACAAAGCACATGAACCATATGGTCTGCGCGTGTAAGTAATAGAAGCCGCTTTAGAAGGCCCGCAACGTGAGACAGTTATGAGTACAATCGCTCTACCTCTATTTTTAGAGCTGTTAACTGATATCAGCATAAGTTTATAAATGTTAAACAATAAGTAAGAATTATTTCAATTCAAAGACATTCAATAAATTGACTTGAGCTGGAACAGTTGGTGCAGAACACATGAAAAATATCAATATCAATATATTCTAATTATTGTACATGCACGAAAGAAATATAATAACAATGATCTTACATGTGCACCCCGCGCTCGGATTGAGTCTAGCGCAAAAAACCACCAAATCAAAAGTGAACAACAAGGCAAAGGCCAAACAACAACAACGGGCAACGGAACAGCAACAACGACACAACAACACCGGCCAAAGGCAACAACAACAACGGCACGGCAACAACAACAACGGCGCAATGGCGGATAAAAAACTCTAAAAGTGCTGAGGGATAGCGTGGGAGTAATGGGTAAACGCGGAGGCCTAAGAATACAATAAGAAAAAAAGAAAGGAATAGCACACATTAAGTGACGCCGCTCCAGCGTGGGACAACTGCACAAAATTCGTCCGAGCTTGACTTTTAAAAAAAAGTCGCGTAAGAGCGAAACCCAATACACGCAACTCACTCAGCTAATATACAAGTATAAAAAAATCAAACGATTAAACCTCATTACAAAAAGCCATGCGAGAAAGCCAGACACCGGCCCGAGAGACTGTCGGGCCCTCTAGTTAGTGCTGTATGCCAATTCACTTGCATGGAACAACGACAGTGCGAATACCGGCACGGCACCGCCTGCGCTCATAGGCCATAACAACGAAGCTGTCAACAAGATCAAGCGCGAGAAAAGATCGAAGGAGCGTCAGCGAGGCTAAAAACAGCGACGACAGTGACGCAAACGACGACTGGACATGGTCATCAGTAAGCAGACAAGAGAAAGTGCGGAAGGCCATAGGACCGCCCTATGAGCCACGAGGGAGACCAGTTGACGATATCCTATTAGCAAAGAACAACCCAAGAGGACATCGTATTTTTAAATTAATAATATCGTTAGATAAAATAAAATTATTTAAATTAAACAAAAAAAATGTTAAATCGCGCGGAACCATTTCCGCCCGATAGCAGCATAGCCCGGTAAAAGCCGATGCGAACAAATAGGATGGATTAGTGGCAACATACAGGTAAAGGACATTTCACGTCCCACCCTGTCGAGGACGTATAGGGCGTGCATCTTCAATGCCGATATATTCAGAACATTAGTCGAAAAAAAAAGAAAAGTGTTAATACATACGATAAAGTTAAAATGAAAAAAAAACTAAATAATGCATTGGCAGAACCTTCCTGTCGGGATCTAACGTGACAATTCGGCCGTGTAGCAGACATATATCGTCATTACTATACTATGAAAATATCGGTATTAAAACATGAGGTATTTAGTTCAGTCTCTAACATCTCACGTCAATAGTCACGTGTGTAGATGAATGCTACGCTGTTCTTTTCAACCATTTTCGTATATGAAACCAAAGTTTCAACTTTGAATGTGTGCTGCGTTGTTGAAGCGGAACACGGCGTTCCAATGCTTATAACTTGCGCAATTCCTTGAAGCACTAAAATGGTTCCACGGGCTGATAGGTGTCTCATGTCTTGCCTCAATCGATGCCAGGTCTTAATGCTGCCAGAGCTTCTCATATTTCTGTCACATGCTTCAATGCATTTGGAAGTGGATCAATGTTCTCCTCATCAATTTCTCTGCAGATGACCTGATCTACAGAATGACCGACCGCATTTATCCAATCAAGTTTTGCAAGTTTCTCTTTTTTTAATAATTTCATGTCCGAATTATTAGCGGAAGCTATTAAGTAACGAGGATTAGTTGATTTACGAGGTTTACTTTTATTCAGAAATGTGTAACCGTCTTAATTTTTTTCAGCTTTTTTTTAATGTCGCAAACTGTTGGATGCACCTACTCCATATTTCTGAGCCACAAGTTTACCAGATTGTCCGCGGCTTAACGCTTCTAAGATTTGCAATTTATCAGCAATTGATAGCGTTGTATGTGCACGTTTTTGAGACATAACGAATAGGTATTTACATTGGAATAAATTGTGTTTATGGTTAACGCGGCCGACAATCACGTGCAAACTAAACTTGAACAAAAAGAAAAACCGCGTCGCAAAAATACAATTGTTGGGAAAAGTCCCGTTATCTGTGAAATTCCATTCATCTTATGTAAACATAGCATACGAATGTGTAGAAAAAAAAGAAAAATAAATATGCACAAAGAAGCATAAAATAAAAATTCGGATTACAGAGCTGGCAATCAAGCGGACGCAAAGCATACAATAAAAAATATTTCGATGTCGGATTTCTGTGGAATTATTCGGAGAGAGAGGAGGGAGAAAAATGCGAATCGAATGAGAGAGAGGGGGGAAGGAAATGAGGGAGATAGGAATGGAAAAGGGAGAGAGAAAAAAGCCGAAGAGGAATTAGTTTTACATACCCTTCGAGTATCAAGCTAGTAGCGCGACAAAAAAAACTATACGATCATATGTTGGAATAGAGCAGTTAAAAAAAAAAAAAATAATAGAACTTTCAAAAATTAAAACAGTTCCCCATGGAAACAATAATGGGCATGTAGAGGTGAAATCGGGGGATTCAACCGCCAACGTTATAATAAGTGCCCTGGAATCCACCAGGGGAGAGGCAATACCCATGTTATTTTAGTTGCAATAAGCCTCGATAATGATAATAAACTCAGTAGTAAAAAACTTTATAATTGCACAGAAACAGAAATAGCATGAAAAGAAGATATCAAAGTAGGGGCAAACGACTTAGATCAGCATAAGTATTCAAAAAAATATGTATTCAAATCCCAGCAAATAAGGACAACAACCTTTTAATGCCTTGACTAATGTCAGTTTTCAGCAAATCGAACTTGAAGAAAGTTCAAGGGATACAACGTAATTTTCAACGAGCAATGGCTCATATCGCCTTCACGCAGATTACCCATTTGGTTTTTTAAAAATAGCGGCAAATTTCATGTCAGAATGATTGACTATTGCATACTGCCTTGAATCTTCCCAAGAATTCCTTTATATGGATGATAATAGCTGGTTATCCGAAAAATATATGACTCAAAAGCTTCTAAACAGATGTTTTGACATGTAGGAAATACATAGGGGTTAAGTTTTTACTCCACAAAGTGCCATTTGTAGCATGAAGTAAGTACTTTCGTGGTACTTAAATGCATGATAAAGGAATCTGCCCGAAAGACACCAAGTACGACGTCATTAAAAACTTACCAGTCAAACACGATGGGACAGCGCTAGACGTTTTGTTGCATTTGCACTTCTTATAGACGTTCATAAATACTTCGCCGACTTATTCTCGGCACACAATAAAAAAGATTAGTACAAAAGATGTTCCTTTTGACGGGACAGTTTAATGCCAAAATGCATTCCTATACCAAAAGATAAGCCAAATGCCGCCTACACTATTACATACCCAGACTTCAGCAAAGAATTTTGCAATCATAACGGATGGAAAGTAAGCAAGCGTTGTGTGGAGCATTTTAACTCCAAAACTTACAATGGACACAACTTCCATTTGCATAAGATCCCAGTTCATTTACAAGGGGAAAGTAATTAGGAGTACAACTGAACAAGAATAGAGCAATCATTGGGCTATCGTACATTTTAGACCATAGATTTATGGAAACACTTCACAGTGAAAACTGACCAAGAGGCCTTAACATATTTCTTTTCTATGATCAACCCTAGTTCCAAAAGTAAAGCAGTATGCGGCTCGAATTGGAAGAATACGCTTTACAGGCGAGATCTAAAGTGTAAAGACAATTTGGGCAGATGCCTATCACGGAAACAATATCCGAATTAAAAGACATACAACACAAAGTCTGAAAGTTGTCACTACCAGCATCAAAGTACAAAAACAATTCCTGCGCAGGAAAAAACAATTTAAAACAAGAAACTTTTGCTTCAGGCACAAATATTGGAAAAAGCTCTAAGCCCAACGATATGAAGTATCACGAATGACGACCGTTACGAAAAAGGAGTGGCCTTGCATATGAAAAGCAAAGTTGTGTTATTTGAAAACACGGAAATAAAGTCATTGCAGATAAATGTTGCGATATGTATACTAATGGAGTTATTGACTTAGGTCAGCTCGAAAAGGAAGGCGGTATGGCATGCATATACGCGAACTCCAAATTGGCACCCGCAATATGAAAAAATCTTGAACAAGTTCGATAGATAATTTCAAAAACATGGGCATAATGAAGTGAATGTATAAGAGTAGCGCTACTAAGCCGGTACCATTGTATAAGCGATACCGAAAAAAACGAAAGCAATATTGTTAAGTTCATGATAGTCCAACACAGGGAGAAATACGGTATACAAAAACTTTGGCCAAAGTAAAAAGACATACTAATTGGAAAAAACATGACTCGGCAGATTAAAAGAGCCTATACGTAGATGGGTCCAAATGCCAGATGTCAAAAACATTAGTTCATACTAAAAATCATTGACAATAACAGAACCCACCATGAGTGCCTTCTTTGATCCGGTAATTGTTGAACACTAATATGTCCATACCAGATCCGAGAATGGTAACGAATAGCGTTACAATTATTGTGATGTAACTAAATATCTCGTTGCACATTTCCATACAAACAGAATGACAACACTGTGGCAAAAGCCTATTGGAGCAATCATTCAAAATTTGGCCCCTTGAAAAACGTTATTACGCGACATGGCACAGGAATATAAAATAAACCATATAAAGACAGGTGCAAATAATTAAAAATAGACAACATAGCGGCCACAGCGGGGCACCACACGCACCAAAACCGTGAAGGACAGTTGAAAGAAAGTCATAGAACTTTTAATCGAATAATTCGCTCTTACATCTCAGGCGAGAAAAAACGAGTGGGTATGTATGGCTGCAAGATTTCGGATCTGGTTCAAACACGGGACCCCTTTTCGATGGCACAGAATTTATGGTCCCCAGATCGAATGAGTTGTGGGGCAAGCACAGCAATGGGCCCCCAACAGGTGAGAAAATAGATAACAGTAACCCCTTGAGCGAATGTGGACGAGTCCGCTAAAGAAGGGAAGTTGAGAGTAGAACGGCTTACAAAAGAGCACAGAATGAGTTTAGAAAAACCTAAATTTACAAAGCAAGAATATTATGATAGGAAAACAATAGAATCTTAACTATGGAACATAGGAGATAAAGTTACTTTTAAAAATGACCAGGGTTCAGAAGTAGAAAGTAAATATATAGGACCTTACACACGTAGTGAACATAAGAGGAACCAGGATAATATACTAATAAAAAAGCAAAAAAGCAAAACATAAAAAACAACCAGTTTTCATAAGGATCTATTAAAAATTTTTAACTCGCATAAATAGGTGTTTAAAGCTACTCTAATTATCCCACTTGACAAGTATCCAAAATTCAAAAAGACAATAATAATAAACGGTCTGATCAACCGCCGACAAAAACAAATAAAAATAATTAAACATTCAATAAATCAATAAAAATAAAATCGAAACTAAAACGAAAAAAAAGTTTTAATAATAATATATATTCTTCAATAAATAACCTACAATAACTACATATTTGTAATCTTACGTTAACTTTTTTACAAGGGGTAGTAGTGATATTCATATACGTAATTTTCAAACTATTTAATACCTACCTGGTAACACTTTGTGGCAAGTATAATTAAACCTAAACACGCTCAGCTTCACATAGGTGGAGGTATGCGCATACCAAAAGCACATACATACATATGTCTGCGCGTTGTAAGTAATGCGCCTCTTGGAGAAGGCCACGCAAGCGTGAGACCGTGGCCCGACGGGAAACGCCCACGCTTGCACTTTAGACAAACGTGTGGGTACAATCGCTCTCCCTCTCATTGTAAGCTGTTAACTGCTAACAGCATTTAAGTTTATAAATGTTAACCATACAGCTAAGAATATTTCAATTTCAAAAGGACTTCAATATATTGACTTCACTGGACACAGTTGTGCGCTACACAGCAAAATATTCCCCAGTTCTTCTAATTATTTGTGATGCAAGAAAGAATACTAACAATGCTCTACAATGCATCAAAAAGTTGGAGGCCCCGCCCACCACCTACCTCCCTAGCACCCCCCTCTGCCCCAACGCTTCGTCCAAAAACGGGAATGCGTGTATCCCAGAGTAGTGGGCTTGAGCCACCAAATTTGGTAGGAAAGATAGCTGGCCCCAACGACCCCCAACACTCTGCTCAAAGTTTTGGCGCCTAGCCCATCCCAGTCACAAAAATTTGGTAGAAGGTAGCTTGGACATTCCACAATGGATTCTGCTTAGGCAAAAAAATTTGTGATGCCAAGCGCGGTCAACTCATACAGCGCCCCAGCCCCTCCTTTCCCCACTGTATATACAAAAACTGCGCTTCGAGCTAGAGTCACCAAATTTTGGTATGAAGATAGCAATTGACATGGCCCACATAGATCTGCACCAAAAAATTTGAATGCCACCGCCCTAACCATACCGCCCCCAGCCCCCCTTTTTCCCCACCTTTACAAACTTCGGAGCTAGAGTCACCAACTTTGTTTATGAAGATCGCACTTGACATTCCCCAAAGCTCTGCATCAAAATTGGATAGCCAATTCCACCCATACCGCCCCACAGCCCCCTTTTCCCCACTCTTATCAAAATGCTTCGTAGTCTAGTAGTCACCAAAGTTGGTATGAAGTAGCAATTGACACCACATGGTGGGCATCAACATTTAATACTGGTATTGAGTATGCCGCAGTCGGTTGGTCAGCGACCTGCAAACGTTTCCACTTGTTTTATGGACACTTTGCTTTGCGGGACTCAAAGGCGTCGCCCAATTGTTTTTTTTGTGTGTTGTATTCTCGCTCGCGATCGAGCTCTTCAGCGTGTCCGGACAATCAGGCGACATTGTGGAATGGGTATTGTTGGGTAATTATTTGATTATTTAAGAAGCAACACGAGCCTGATGTGAACGCCCTATGCTGTGCAAATGCATATACAAAATAATATTGATATAATTTTAGTTTATTTTGTCTAGGTTATACAAGCAGCAAGTAGGC
>JARNME010000200.1:42314-73042 GCA_030179655.1 Scaptomyza flava
TTTCAAATAACTTTAAAACAATAATAAATGATAAATATATTTTGTAAAAAAAGCGTTGGGCGCTCGATGTACGAGATATATGGACAAAGCGCTCCACGCTTGTTTTTACAATAATACTATTTATCATTTATTATTGTTTTAAGTTATTTGAAAAATTATTTTTAATTTTTAGTTTGATATGCTCTAAAAGCGTGTTTTTAGTTTTTTTAAACTATATTTATTTTTAAATATAGTTTGTATTAAAGGATAACATCGAACAGTTACGTTTTGGATCAGTGATTATTTATTTTTCTGATTTTCGTATATTTATATACAATTCATATAAAATTGTAACGACCGTAAATCTGGGGCTGGGGTCGGCGTCTCAGTCGCGCCAGGGTCGCTTACAGAAGATTTATAAGTTCCTGGGACACTGGAGGAGCTGTACCGGGGCATACCTAGGAGTCGGGTCAATAGAGGAGGCGTAGGTGAAGAGAGAAGGGAGTCGTAAGCATGCCTTACGCGCTGGCGGCGCGTTTGGGAGTCACTCGAAGGAGTAGGCTGGTTAGCCCAGAGTATTCTCGGAGAACTAACCAACCGTTCCCCGATGGCTCTTCGTCGCCGACCAGGGCGTCGGGTTGTGGTTCTGTGGGCACTGAGGGTGAGGGTTAAACAGCTAGCTGGTCAGGGCTGAGGGTAAGACCCGGAAGCTTGTGCACCAACTGCCTACTCCCATCCACCCGCGCCTGTCACCGGCCGCGTCCTTGAGAATCTCTCGGACGCGTATGAGAGATGCGAGTGAGAGGATTCGTCGAGCACAGAGTAAGACTCGGAATGCGTACTCGTCCCCCCCCCCACTCGATCTCCCACAACGGCAACGCCTGGGTACTACCCACTTGTCGCTACACGTGGAACATACTCAAGAGGCAGGCGTCGCAGAAATCTAGAGTAAGACTCGGAAGATTCGCTAACATACCCCTCAAGTCTGCCCCACATGGGCCATTTGGTGAGGCTCACCTAACCACCATTTCTCCACCCGTCGCTACCCATGGACCCACCAAGCAGCAGGCGTCGCAGAATCTAGAGTAAAACTCGGAGGATTCGCTTGCGTACTCCTCAGGTCTGCCCCACGGGAGCCACAGGATGGGCGCTCACTAGCTGAAAAGGGGTAGAGGGGAATAAATAGAATACACAAACATTTCTACGTTTAAATATTTATTTTATTTAACAATTATCACTAAACATGAGACCGCACCAAATCTACTGTGTTGCCTGAGCAACCGTTTAGGCCATCGCAGATGGCTGACACTTACCCCCAATCTGTGTAAATGTACGAACGGTGTGTGTGCTTGGGTGTGTACTTGTGGGTGTGCCTGTGTGTGTGGGTGTATGCCTGGGTGTGCGTGTGTGTGTGGATGATCGTGTGCCGTGTGTAGATCTGGGTGTGCGAACGTATGTGCCGGCGTGTGTGTGTGTGTGGATGATCGTGTGCCGTGTGTAGATATGGGTTTTTTTTTTTTTTTTTTTTTTTTATTTCAATAAAAATTTAAGCCTAGTGTTGAATTATGCTATATGTAAACGTAACACCGCAGCCGTTGCCAGATTCTGCGGGACCGCCGTGAAGCATTGCTTCGCAGAAGCAGTGGCAATGACTACGATGAGGTCGCCCTTTCCCTTTCCAGCCGTCGTAGCTCTGCCATCGTAGAGGCTGCAACGCGCAGACCGCATGCCAAACATCCTGTTTCCTATCATTAGGGCCACCAGGGGGGTTGGAGTTAGAGGCTGGCCCGCCACGTTTTCCACCACAAGTCGCTGCTGGGCGAATCGCCCGCAGTCAAGAAGACGTGTTGAGCGTCCTCCTCCCTGCCGTCGTCGCACCATTGCACGTAGCAGAGGAGTCATGCTGAAAGCGCTTTAGGTAGCTCCTGAAACAACCATGCCTGTGAGGAACTGGGTGAGGTAGAAAGTAACCATCCCGTGCTTTCTCTCCACCCATCGCCGTATACTTGGGATCAGAAGATACGTCCAACGCCCTTTATTGGATGAGTCCCACTGCTGCTGCCAGGACTCAAGGCTCCGTTCGCGGGCAGCCGCCCGAACGGCTCTTCTCTCCGAAGGACAGCTTCGAGAACGCCACGGCTTCCAAGGCAGAGATACGGATTGGAGTCATCCAGCAATCACAAGCGCTGCCTCCGAGGACACAGTGCGGAAGGCACAGCATACACGCAGGCAGAGAGCCAATAAATTGACTCTATGCCCCTCATGTAGCTGGCTACCGATGTAGCGCCGATCCAGATTGGTGCTGCGTACAGGATGACCGACTTCATGACGTGCATTAGAAGCAACCTCGTATGCTGCCTCGGGCCTCGCGTGTTTGGCATCATCCTCGCCAATGCGCGCCCGGTAACCGCCGCCTTCCTGTGGACAAACGCAAGATGCTCTCTGAAGCTGAGGCGCCTGTCAATGATCACGCCTAGGTAGCGGATCCAGTCCTTAGACCTCGCGAGACGCCTTCCACCGTGAAGTCAACATATTCCACCTTTTTCTGCTGCTGATGAGCACCGCTTTCGTCTTATGAGCAGCCAACTGAAGTCCCACGGATGACAACCATGAGTCACGGCATCTATGCACCAATTACAAAGCTCTGTGACTCGCCGTAAATCCTTAGCCACCATTACTAAGGCGACGTCATCAGCGTAGCCGACTGCGGTAGCCCCCTCTGGTAGCTGAATTCGAAGTATGCCATCATACATGATGTTCCATAGGAGAGGACCTAAAACAGATCCTTGAGGAACTCCTGCAGACACAGCGTGCTCCTTTTCACCCTCGTCCGTTTGATACCGAAGGATTCGGTTATCAAAATAGCTCCTCACGATCGCTACTAGGTAATTTGGAACCCGAAGTAGTACCAAGGCATCCAGGATGCAGCTCCAGTTGGCGGTGTTGAAAGCATTCTTCACGTCGATGGTCACGACAGACAGTAGTGCTTACTGCCGAAGCGCCAGCGGTGCCGGCGATAGCCTCAGCCGCTATACTGACAACCGTTTTAATGGCGTCGGTGGTTGACCTTGCCTTTCTGAAACCATACTGGAAAGGCGATAGATCACCAGCGTTCCGTACGGCAGCGTCCAGCCTAGCACAGATCAGCATCTCAGGACCTTGCCACCGTTATCGATGAGGCAGATGGGTCTATATGCCGAGGGGTCATCAGGGGGCTTGTCGGGCTTGGGTAGGAGCACCAGTTGCTGTACCTTCCACCTGTCCGGAAAAGTACCCTCGCGCAGGCACTTAGAGTACAACTCTGCGAACAGACCGGGCTGCAAGGTGATTGCTATCCTCAGGCAGCGGTTTGGCACACCGTCTGGACCCGGGCCTTGTTGGCGATGAGCTTGCGTGCAGCAGTCTCCATCTCCTCCGCGGTGACCGGAATGGAAGCCCTCAAATGTGGACGGTCCATGAACAGGTGGCAGTGGACTAATTCTTTGAGGAAAAAGTGTTTCCACTATGTCCCTCACTCGGGCGAACTCCATTGGCGCTTCGCTTCTGCCTCTGCCAATGCGCTTGACTACAATCCTGTAGGCTCTGCCCCAGGGATCGTTGTCCGCCGAGTCGCTAACATGAGAAAGCATTCCTTTTTGCTGGCCCTGATTGATTTTTTAAGAACTGCCCTTGCTGACTTATACTCCAACTTCAGTGAGCGTGTTGAGCTCGAGTCCCTACGCGCTGCACGCTGATAGCGCCTTCTCGCCCTCAGGCATTCCCGTCTGGCCTCAGCGATGTTCTCATTCCACCAGAACATGCTGGTGTGATGGCGTTTATAGGCCTTGCACAAGGGCATGCTTGCAGCGCAAGCATCGCCTAATTGCTCAGCTATCTGTTCCACCATAACCAGCGCCGGTCCGCCTGCTGCCATACGTGAGATGGATTCGACGAAGATGTCTGTGTTAAGGGACTCAACACGGAACGCTTTTCGAGAGGGTGGCCTTGCCGGCGACCGCAGGGTTTCACCTACTGCGAAGACGATGGCCTCATGGTCGCTTCCAGTGTAGCAGTCGCTTATACGCCACTGGGCCGTGCGGGCGAGTGCACTGCTAACGTATGTTAGGTTGATGATTGATCCAGCGCTTCCCCTATTGAACGTGTTTCTTGTCCCAGTGTTGAGAAGAACCAAGTCCAAATTTTCCATCGACTCAACGAGGAGGGTTCCTCTAGTATTCGTCGACGAGCTGCCCCACTCCGTAGACCACGCGTTGAAGTCGCCAGCAACTATGACGTTGCTACGGGCCCTTGCGTCCTCTGCAATTTCCAACTTCACCGCCTCGAAGGCTTCGATCGTAAGGCTGGGCGCCAAGTAACAACTGTAGAGCCACAAATCGCCTACCTTAACTCGAACAAAGCTGTCAGAGACTAGGGTGTGAGTGAAGGGGGACTGCTGATCGCCACAGTTCCACAAAGCAGCCTTTTCAGAGCTGTCTGAAGCCCACAGCCCGCGGTTAGTTGACGCCCGGTGATGGGGTTCACTAAGCATGGCGACATCGATGTTCTCGTCAGAATGAGTTGCTCCAGCAAAGCTTGTGCAGCTACGCAGTGGTTTAAGGTTTAGTTGCAGGACTTTCACCATTTGGCGTGCTTAACAGCTTCTCGGTAGGCAGGACACCTATAACTGCCTGTCGCATGGTCAGTCGTCTTTTCACCTTTTCTTGTGCATAGGGCACATTTTGGCGGCTGATTGCACGCTCTCGCGATGTGACCTAGGGTTCCACACTTGTAACAAGTCTTACTCAAGTCATCCATGCACTTGCAATGGGCAGCGATGTGGCCATATTCCAAGCATTTGAAACAACGCCTTGGCTGCATCAAGGGCCTAATGCGGCATATCGCCCATCCGATGCGGACTTTCGCCTTTTCAACCAGCTTGACTGCCAAAGCCGTCGGTAAGCCCAGGGTTGCAGTTTGCAGGCCAGCCCTCGTGTGCCGCAGCGACTTGACGACGCTGCCATCCAGCGTTGGGTCTACAAGGGCAGACCTAACAGCATCCAGGACCTCCTCCTTGGTCGCCAGCTCGTCCAGATCGTGTGTAGATGTGCGTATGCCGGGTGTAAATATGTGGCTGCTGGGTGTCGTTCCTGGGTGTGTGTGTTTGAGAAATAAATAACTCACTGATCCAAAAAGTAACTTTCGATGTTATCCTTTAATACAAACTATATTTAAAAATAAATATAGTTTAAAAAAACTAAAAAACACGCTTTTAGAGCATATCAAACTAAAAAGTTAAAAATAATTTTTCAAATAACTTTAAAACAATAATAAATGATAAATAGTATTATTGTAAAAAAAGCGTTGGGCGCTCGATGTACGAGATATATGGACAAAGCGCTCCACGCTTTTTTACAATAATACTATTTATCATTTATTATTGTTTTAAAGTTATTTGAAAAATTATTTTAATTTTTTAGTTTGATATGCTCTAAAAGCGTGTTTTTTATTTTTTTAAACTATATTTATTTTTCACTTTTTAGTTCGATGTATTATATAAGCGTGTTTTTTACTTTTTTAAACTATATTTATTTTTAATTTTTAGTTCTATTATTATTAAAAAAAAAATTGGAAGTTCTTGTGAACATGAACATGGTGCAGATTAAAAGAAAATTTTTTGTTTTTTCGGCCGTGGAAGACATTAGAACCCACGATCGGTAAGTCCAGCAGCGAAGACCCGCACGTCGACAGCTAGGCCATCGAACTTACTTGAATTTGGGATATATTGACAGTAATAAGCCACTTGCTTTTAGTCCAAAGGAGAGTTTAAAATAAAGGAGAGTTAAAAAAGCGGGATTAGCTTATTATGTATGCCCTGTATTTAGCCATGCATTACGAACCTTAGGGTTCGACTCAATAAATTTGTTTATAAAATGATTTTTAACTCCTTTCGTTAGTAATCCAGGCTAACTTTATTTAGAATATATGCTAAGATGTAGTGTAATGGTTGATTAATAGAGTCTGCATGAATGGCAAAAATAACATGTTCGAACGAACAATGCGCAAAATGAGTTGAGTGAATTTGAATGCAAGACCGAACGAATTGAGTGAATGAGTGTGCTCGCGTCAGACTCGGTCGCTTAACATTCAAACGAAAAAAGACGAATTGAATGAGTGGGAATGCGTGAGAATAAGAGTTTGCGTTTCGAATGCATTCGAATGCCAGGCCGGCTTGTTGTTGTTTTGTTTTCGTGCGTAGGAAAATAAAGAATGGAAAAAACGAAAGTCAATGTAGAGATATACACCAAAATACATATATTATATGCATAAGAACAACAGCGAAACACAAACAACATATAATTTCGTCCGCTTTTTTACCCCCGTCCATTTTTGATGACCGCGTGCTTCACAATATTACAACTCGAGTAACTCGAGTAACTCGAATGTCTTCGGCTTTGCCAAATTGTTTATTCCGTTTTACGCTTCATTTATTCTAATTCATTTTTACTGAGTGCCGTATGGAATGAAGCAACACGCATCGATGTTCATATTCATTCGTTTCGTTTTGTGCTTCGCACTCACTCAACTCAATTCAATTCGAATTCATTCAACTTGGCGTATGTTGTGAATGCAGCCATGCAGACCTCTATTGATTAATGTCTAATGGCTGATTATCATTCTCGAAAAATCTCCTGGTTTTTGTTTAAAAATATGAGCATGTCTACATGTTTGGCTTTAGCATTGTTCGCCTTTCTGTAATAATTCTTCCAGCCTTGCTAAAGATGCGTTCCGATTCTACGGATGTTGCAGGGATGCATAAGTACTTTGGAATGCACTGTTTTATTGTTGACATATCATCTCCAGCAATCTGTAAATCAATAAAACATAACAAATTACATATTAAAATTATTATTATTTAGTTTTTCGTAAGCGTACCTTCCAAAATACCAGCGGGTCAGCGTCTTTTTTAATGTTGGCGCGCTCAAAATATTGACGTATAACAATTATAGCGTCTGAACGAGAACTTTTTAATTTCCCGCTTATGCGCTTATCAATAAAGTCCAGCAACGAAGAAGAGCTAGGGCTACTAGAGTCAGACATTGGACTTCTTTCACCAGTGTTGACGTGTGCACAATTACGCACCACCTCCTGCTCTAAATAAACTGCAGCTTGATCTGCGTTGAAAGGCGAGTCAAAACCTTCTTTTTAAATCTTGGGTCGAGAATTGTTGCCATACGTGGCAATGTCCGCTGCTCGTACGGGGCTAATCGTGTTTTTGCGGAATCCATTAAGGCAATTCACAAGCTATTAGCTTCAATAGATTTAAAGGAAGCTTGCAGACAAGTTAGTTGGTGGGATTATTAAAGACAGTCTTGGAAAGTTACTTCCAGAAACCTGAAACAAATATATATATATTTTGTATTTATCCATGAAAAAATGTCTGATGATTCGTATACTTACATGTACTGTTGCATCCTGAAAGATTTTTAATAATCGCTTTGCCTCTATTAAAACGTCAATGTCATCAGCAGCTAGTGGCGAAGGTGCTTTTTTTGTTACTAAAAGCACTTGAGATATAAACTCATATGTGAGGATAATGCGTTGGATCATGAAAAATGTACTATTCCAGCGGGTTGGTGTGTCTGCAGCAAGCTATAGGGCTTAACAGTTTCTTGTGCCAATTTAAATTTTTCGTTCGCTATGGTACGGTTTTCATAAAAGTTACAATACTTTTGCATTTCTTTAAAATGCGTTGTAGTCCCTCGTTTGCCGCTAGAACATCCTGAACAACTAATTTTAGAGTGTGAGCAAAACATGGCAAATGGTTTATCTGCAACAGCCTACAAGCACTGACCATTACCGCTGCATTGTCGGTCACAATACACACCACTTTGTTGGTAATAGCCCAGGCAGACATAACGCTTTTCACCGAATTTGCGATATTGTCTGCTTTGTGGTTTGTTGCGACGTCTAATTTATTGGTCGATAGGACTGCCGAGCGTAAAGTGAAACTTTTGTCCACGAAGTGACAGGTAACGGTCAAGTACCCTTCGTTTGCAGCGGATGTCCAACCATCGCAGGTTAATGCAACGTCAGAAACGTCTAGCAACATGCTCTGCAGTTTTGTTTTTGTTTCGGTAAACTTATTTTTTACATAAACATCCCGCAGATGATTTGCGCTAGGCAGCACATACCTAGGGTCCAAAGCATGAACAAATCTTTGGAAACCTTTACGATAAACAACGTTGAAGGGTTCATAGTCTTCCGCCACCATCAATGCCAATTCTGAGTCGAGTTCTTTCTTCCGATGAGAGTTGTTATCATACTTTATAGCACGTTTAAAATACGAGTCCACAGATCTTATAAAGTAATTCGCAGGTAAATAATTGTGTTGTTATTGTATAGCGCCGCCTATAAGCTGTAATGTTTAAACATACCTGATGCTAGATTGGTGGCTACTACTTGTAGAACAAGAGCTTTCACTAGTGCAGTTTTGTTCATTTTTTTCCAGGTTTGGATGAAACCGTTTTAAATGATCCAGCAGGTTGCTAGTATTGCCGCTGGTTTGTATTCCTTTCCACACTGCATACATTTTGCGAGTTTTTTATCCGCCGACTTTGTAAAATAGTTCCAAACTCTCAAAAATCATTTTGTTCGCTTTTGTCCTCTATCCAGAGGCATTTCATCTTCTGAATCCACGCAAACACAGCTATTTCCCTCATCTTTTGCCTCTGCAGTGTCTTTTGAAATTGTAAAATTAGTATACAATTTTAGCTCTAACAAACAAGATTGAAATAATATGAATATTTTATTGTTCTTACCTCCACGAGCTTTAATTAAAACTTATCCATTTTTGTTAACTTTGGCAATTTTTTTTATTAAAAGTGTTAGCACATGTCTCAAAGTAAGCAAAAAAAAACTATTGAAAACAATCGATAGTGACTGCTGCCCTCGATAGTGCCAGCGATAGTGTAAAACCCTCGATTGTCCGATAGTACTATCGATTGTTTGCGACCTCTATGTCGTGGGTTCTAATCTCGTCCACGGTCAAATGAGTCTCTTGCTTTTAGTCCAAAGGAAGTTACATACATACAAACATACAGACATACAAACATACAAACATACATACATACAAACATACAAACATACAAGTGAAGCTAATATAAGCGTGTTAATAAACTGAAACGAAACGTAACTTTCTATCTTCAAAATAAATATAAACTAAAATGCATAACCAATTCCCTAACCATTGCATGTAAAAACATAAAGTGCGAAAGAGTATTACAGTTATTCCTCTACACAACACACACCGAGGTCTTACATACAACGCTTGTACTTAAGAGCTAGGTGTAGGTGGTACAAATTAGGCAATGTTATTCCCTTAAATGCAAACTCTTAGTTATGCTTAACTTAGCTTAGAGAGTGCGGAGGAGGAAGGGATATTAGGATTTATGTTTGACATGCAGAGCGTGCGCACAAAGAGCATTTAAAAACAAACAGCTGATAGAGAAATGACGAAATAACGGAGTCGCGAATTCTTATTTTTTATTCGCAAAGTGTGCGAAGTGCGAGACAAAGATTAGTTGTACCGCACTTGCATTGCATTCGCTTGCTGCCGTTATGATGCTTTTGCTCCTGCTGTTGCTGCGGCTGCTTAGTAAAAAAGGGTGGTATAGACCTTAATTGACTTATTAATTAATAAATGCAATATATAAAAATGTATTATTCATAGTACATATTACCTTTCTTATTGGCATTAAATAATTGATAAAATACAGATTGTCTGTATAAAAATAAAATTATTTTGTTTATTAAATACCGAAAACAAATTGTTAGCAATGGCTATTTATGAAATTTTAACACATAGGATATTAAAATTTTGTGCTTTGTATTTCGAAGCAACTGGCAAGTGTTTAGCTTGTATTTTCTTTGCATTTGCCTATTCTCGATGTGTACACAGAACGCTATTGCTTAGCGAATGACCATTTGATCTACAGACCAGAGGGTATATTGCTTTTGTGCAAATGTATGTAATAGGTAGATGGAAGTATTTCTGACCCAATATATGTATGTATATATTATATGTTTATGCGGGAAGTTCAGTCAATCAATTTTGTAAGATTTTATTTGCAATGCATGCTACTGCTGCTGATGTAGATTACATTTTCTTAAGTTTCAATTTGTTAGTGTGTTTGTTTTTGCACGGTATATATTTGGTGAACATTTTTTTGCTTTCTTTTAGCTTGCTTCAGAAGTCAACAATGTATGCATGCATTAACAATTTATGCGCGCGCTCTGCAAGTCTAACAAAGAGCGTAGTAACGCTACCTTCTTCGCACGCACTGAATTAACGCAAACATATCTAAGAGGCTGCAACTAAGTGAATTGCATATTGCCTTTAGCTTTAATTTAGTGTGTGCGGAGGAGTTAGGGCTATTAAACTTTATGATTGACATGCAAAGCGCGCACAAATAGAGAGTGAACGTAAATGAGCAACATCAAAGGAACATGATCGGAGCGAGATTTGTAATTACCTGATTATCTTAAGAGCAACACGCGCACTTATGTGAACGCCCTATGCTTGTTCGAAATTGCATATCAATAACATTTTGATAATGTTAGTTTATTTTGTCTAAGTTATATAAGCAGCAAGTAGGCAAATCCACCCCCATAAAATATTCTGGTGTGGGTAATTTTTTTAGACGCACCAAGTTTTGTTTTGTTGTTTTTGTTTTTTTAAATCAATCACACCAACAAAAAGTAGCAGTGCGGGCCCAACAACAACAACAACAACAAACGATTCTTGCAAGTGTACAAAACTTTTTATACTCGATACCGAAGGTAAAGAGTATATTGGTTTTGTGCAATGTCCGTCATGGTGTCTGTCCGTCTGTCCGTCTGTCCGTCCGTATGTGTGCAAGTTTTTTCCACACCCTTCAAGCTAGAGACTTGAAACTTTCCAATTCTCTTTATCTATGGGATAGTAAATTAAAGTGTCAGATTGGGGTTCTACGATAACTGGGGGGCTGGCAAATCGATAAATTCGATAACTCAAAAACGACAAATCTGCCTATTTCACACACCCTTACAGCTAGAACTACCAAATTTGGTAAGAAGATAGCTACTAGCAACCTTCAAAAATCTGCATCAAAAATTTTGGAGCCCCCCATTCCGCCCCAGACCTCCCACATTTTAAAGTCAAAAAAGCCTATATCTTCCACCGTTTTTTAGCTAGAGCCACCAAATTTGGTGCCAATTTAGCTGATAATGACCCCCCAAAACTGCACCAAAAGTTTGGATGCCACGCCCACCAATACCGCCCTAGCCGCCCCCAGATGCCCCAACGCTTCGTAAAAAACGGGAGTGCGTGTATCTTCCAGAGTAGTGGAGCTAGAGCCACCAAATTGGGTAGGAAGATAGCTGGTAACGACCGCAAAAGAACTGCATCAAAGTTTTGGAGCCACCCCTACCCATCCCGCCCCCATCCCCCCCCCGCATTTAGAAATCAGAAAGGCCTATATCTCCCACAGCTTTTCAGCTAGAACCACCAAATTTGGTGCCAAGATAGATGATGATGATCCCCCAAAAACTGCTGTAGTGTATTCATATACGTAATTTCAAAACATATTTTAAATACAACTTGTAACACTTTGTTGCAAGTATAATTAAACCTAAACACGCTCAGCATAAACATATGTATGTATGCGCATACCAAAGCACATGCATACATATGGTCTGCGCGTGTAAGTAATATGAAGCCTCTTTAGAAGGCCACGCAATCGTGAGACCGTATGAGTACAATCGCTCTCCCTCTCTTTGTAGCTGTTAACTGATATCAGCATAAGTTTATAAATGTTAACCATAAGCTAAGAATATATTTCAATTTCAAAAGACATTCAATAAATTGACTTGAGCTGACACAGTTGTGCCAGCTACACATGAAATATCAATATCAATATCAATATCTTCTAATTAATTGTACATGCAAGAAAGAAATATAATAACAATGATCTTACATGGCGACCGCGACTCGGATTGAGTCTAGCAGCAAAAACCACCCAAATCAAAAGTGAACAACAACGGCAACGGCAACAACAACAACGGCAACGGCAATAGCAACAACGACAACAACAACAACGGCAACGGCAACAACAACAACGGCAACGGCAACAACAACAACGGCAGCAATGGCGGATAACAAACATCTAAAGTCTGAGTGAGTAGAGTGGGAGTAATGGGTAAACGCGGAGGCCTAAAGAATACAATAAGCAAAAGAATAGCACACATTAAGTGACGCCGCCTCCAGCGTGGACAACTGCACAAAAGTTGCAGTCCGAGCTTGAATTTTAAAAAAAAGTCTCGAAGAGCGAAACCCAATACACGCAACTCACTCAGCTAATATACAAGTTATAAATAAAATCAAACTAATTAAACCTCCATTACAAAAGCCATTGCCGAGAAAGCCAGACACCTGCCCGAACGACTGTCCTGGACCTCTATATAGTGCTGTATGCAAATTCACTTGCATGAAACCAACGACCAGTGCGAATACCGGCACCGGCACCGCCTGAGCTCATAGGCCATAACAACGGAAGCTGTCAAAAGATCAAGCGCGAGAAAAGATCGAAGGAGCGTCAGCGAGGCTAAAACAGCGACGACCAGCTGACGCAAACGACGACTGGAACATGGTTCATCAGTAGCAGACAAGAGAAAGTGCGGAAGGCATAGGACCGCCATATGCGCCATCGAGGGAGCACCAGCTTGACGACTATCCATATTAGCAAAGAAACCAGAGGACATCGTATTTTTAAATATAAATAATATCTTTAGATTAAATAAAATTATTAAATTTAAACAAAAAAAATGTTAAATCGCGCGGAACCATTTCCGCCCGATAGCAGCATAGCCTGTAAAGCTATGCTAACAAATAGGTAGGATATTGTAAACATAAAGGTAAAGGAATTTCACGCCACCCATGAGGTGTATTAGGATCGTGCATCTTAAATGCCGATATTCATAAAATTAAGTCGAAAAAAAAGAAAATTGTAATACATATATAAATTTAAATGAAAAAAAATAAATAATGATTGCAGACCTTCATTCGGATTAACGGACAATTCGGATTAGCAGACATATATGTATTACTATACTTTAAATAATATCTGAATTAAAACAAAGTTATTTAGTTCATTTTAATTTAAAAGTCAATATGTATGTGTGTAGATGAATGTACTCTTTTATTTAACATTTCGTATAGAAACAAAATTTTCAATTGAAGTTTGCTGCGTTTTAAACGAACATGCTTCCAATGCTTTATTGCGCAATTCCTTGAGCACTAAAATGTTTTCACTGGCGATATGTTTCTCTTTTGCCCAATCGATGCAGGTATTAAATGCTGCAAGAGCTTCACTATTTTTCACATGCTTCAATGCATTTGGAAGTGGATCAATGTTCTCCTCATCAATTTCTGCAGATGATGATACAGAATGAACCGACTCATTTATCCAATCAAGTTTTCAAGTTTTTCTTTTTTTTAATAATTTCATGTCCGAATTATTAGCGAAGCTATTAAGTAACGAGATTAGTTGATTTAAGGGTTTATTTTATTCAGAAATGTTTACCTCTTAATTTTTTCAGCTTTTTTTTTAATGTCGCAAACTGTGGATGCACCTACTCCATATTTCTGAGCCAAAAGTTTACCAGATTGTCCGCGGCTTAACGCTTCTAAGATTTGCAATTTATCAGCAATTGATAGCGTTTTATGTGCACGTTTTTGAGACATAACGAATATGTATTTACATATGGATATAAATTTGTATTATGTTAACGCGGCCACAATCACGTGCAAACTAAACTTGAAACAAAAAGAAAAACGCGTCGCAAAAATACAATTGTTGGGAAAAGTCCCGTTAATTGTGAAATTCCATTCATATTATTGTAAACATAGCATACGAATGTGTAGAAAAAAAAGAAAAATAAATATGCACAAAGAAGCATAAAATAAAAATTCGGATACAGAGCTGCAATCAATGCGGACTGCAAAGCATACAATAAACCATATTTCGATTTCGGATTACTGGATTATTCGGATTACATACCCTTCGGATTATCAAGCTAGCACTGTACAAAAAAAAATATACGATCATATGTTGGAATAGAGCAGTCAAAAAAAAAACAAGTGGAAACGTTGCAGTCGGACGCAACCGACTGCGGTATACTCGATACCAGTATTAAAAATTTTGATGCCCATCCATGTGGGATGTCAATTGCTATCTTCATACCAAATTTGGTGACTCTAGCTCGAAGTTTGTATAAAGTGGGGAAAGGGGGGCTGGGGGCGGTATGGTTGGGCGTGGCATTCAAATTTTTGCGCAGATCTATGTGGGATGTCAATTGCTATCTTCATACCGAATTTGTTGACTCTAGCTCGAAGTTTGTATAAAGTGGGGAAAGGGGGGCTGGGGGCGGTATGGTTGGGCGTGGCATCCAAATTTTTGCTGCAGATCCTTGTGGAATGTCAAATGCTACCTTCATACCAAATTTGGTGACTCTAGCTCAAAGTTTGTATAAAGTGGGGAAAGGGGGGCTGGGGGTGGTATGGTTGGGCGTGGCATCCAAATTTTTGCTGCAGATCCTTGTGGAATGTCAAATGCTACCTTCATACCAAATTTGGTGACTCTAGCTCAAAGTTTGTATAAGTGGGGAAAGGGGGGCTGGGGGCGGTATGGTTGGGCGTGGCATCCAAATTTTTGCTGCAGATCCTTGTGGAATGTCAAATGCTACCTTCATACCAAATTTGGTGACTCTAGCTCAAAGTTTGTATTAGGTGGGGTTAGGAGGGCTATGGGGCTTGGGGCGGTATGGGTGGGCGTGGCATTCAAATTTTTGCTGCCGATCCATGAGGAATGTCAATTGCTATCTTCATACCAAATTTGGTGACTCTAGCTCGAAGTTTGTAAAAAGTGAGAAAAGGGGGGGGCTGGGGGCGTTATGGGTAGGCATGGCATCCAATTTTTGATGCAGATCTTTGTGGAATGTCAATTGCTATCTTCATACCAAATTTGGTGACTCTAGCTGAAAGTTTGTAAATGGTGGGGAAAGGGGGGCGGAATGGGTGGGCTTGGCTCCGAAACTTTGATGCAGTTTTTTGGGGATCGCTACTAGCTATCTTCCTACCAAATTTGGTAGCTCTAGCTCCACAACTCTGGAAGATACACGCATTCCCGTTTTTGACGAAGCGTTGGGGTGGATGGGGGCGGCTAGGTAAGATCGGTGGGCGTGGCATCCAAACTTTTGATGCAGTTTTTAGGGGGTCATCATCACCTATCTTGGCACCAAATTTGGTGGCTCTAGCTCAAAAACTTTGGGAGATATAGCCATTTCTGATTTCAAAATGCGGGGGGGCTGGGGGCGGAATGGGTGGGCGCGGCTCCAAAACTTTGATGCAGTTTTTTGGGGATCGCTACTAGCTATCTTCCCACCAAATTTGGAAGCTCTAGCTCCACAACTCTGGAAGATACACGCATTCCCGTTTTTGACGAAGCGTTGGGGTGGATGGGGGTAGCTAGGGCAGTGTCGGTGGGCGTGGCATCCAAACTTTTGATGCAGTTTTTAGGGGGTCATCATCACCTATCTTGGCACCAAATTTGGTGGCTATAGCTCAAAAACTGAGGGAGATATATGCTTTTTTGACTTCAAAATTCGGGGGGGCTGGGGGCGGAATTGGGGGCGTGGCTCCAAAATTATTGATGCAGTTTTTTGAAGGTTGCTAGTAGCTATCTTCTTACCAAATTGGTAGTTCTAGCTGTAAGGATGTGCGAAATATGTGGATTTATCGGTTTGAGTTATCGAATTTATCGATTTGCCAGCCCCCCAGTTATCGTAGAACCCCCATCTTGACACTTTAATTTACTATCCCATAGATAAAGAGAATTGGAAAGTTTCAAGTCTCTAGCTTGAAGGGTGTGGAAAAACTTGCATACATACGGACGGACAGACGGACAGACGGACAGACACCATGACGGACATTGCACAAAACCAATATACTAGTTACCTTCGGTATCGAGTATAAAAAATAATAGACACTTTCAAAATTAAAACAGTTCCACAAGGAAACATAATGGGCATTGTAGATGTGAAATCGGTGGATTCAACCGCCAACGTTATTAATAAAGTTGACGTTAATCCACCAGATATGCAATACATGCTTATTTTAGTTGCAATAATAGCCTCGATAATGATAATAAACTCAGTAGTAAAACTTTATAAATTGCACAGAAATAGCATGAAAAGAAGATATCAAAGTAGGGCCAACGACTTAGCTCAAGCATAAGTATTCAAAAAAAAAATGTATAAAATAACAGCAAAATGAAGACAACAACTTTTCATGCCTTGACTTAATGTCAGTTTTTCATCAAATCGAACTTGAAGAAAGTTCAAGGGATATAACTTCATTTTCAACGAGCAATGGCTCATATCGCTTCACGCGATTACCATTTGGTTTAAAAATAGCGGCAAATTCATTTCAGAGAATGATGACTACTGCATTCACTGGCCTTGGATCTTCCCAAGCATTCCTTTATATGGATGATTTAATAGTCATTGGTTATTCCGAAAAATATATGCTCAAAAGCTTAACAGATGTTTTTGACAAATGTAGGAAATACAACCTTACGTTACATCCACAAAAATGCTCATTTTGTATGCATGAAGTAACCTTTCTTGGTCATAAATGCACTGATAAAGGAATCTTGCCCGAAGACAAAAAGTACGACGTCATTAAAAACTACCCAGTCCCACACGATGCGGACAGCGCTAGACGTTTTGTTGCATTTTGCAATTATTATAGACGTTTCATAAATTACTTCGCCGACTATTCTCGGCACATAAAAAGATTATGTAAAAAAGATGTTCCTTTTGAATGGACAGTTTAATGCCAAAATGCATTCCTATACCTAAAAGATAAGCCAATGCAGCCTACACTATTACAATACCCAGACTTCAGCAAAGAATTTTGCATAATAACGGATGCAAGTAAGCAAGCGTGTGGAGCATTTTTAACTCAAACTACAATGGACTCCAACTTCCAATTGCATACGCATCACGTTCATTTACAAAGGGTGAAAGTAACAAGAGTACAACGGAACAAGAATTAGCAGCAATTCATTGGGCTATAGTACATTTTATACCATATATTTATGGAAAACACTTCACAGTGAAAACTGACCACAGGCCTTTAACATATTTATTTCTATGATCAACCCTAGTTCCAAATTGACGCGTATGCGGCTCGAATTGGAAGAATACGACTTTACAGTCGAGTATCTAAAGGGTAAAGACAATTTCGTGGCAGATGCCCTATCACGGATAACAATATCCGAATTAAAAGACATACAACACAAAGTCCTGAAAGTCACTACCAGGCATCAAAGTAAACAAAACAATTCCTGCGCAGGAAATAAACAAGAACTTTTGCTTAGGCAAAATCTTGAAAAGCTTCTAAGCCCAACGTATATGAAGTCATCACGAATGACGACGTACGAAAAGTAGTGGCCTTGCATATGAAAGAAAAGTTGTGTTATTTGAAACACGGAAATAAAGTCATTGCAAGAATAAATGTTAGCGATCTGTTTACTAATGGAGTTATTGACTTAGGTCAGGCTCGAAAAGGAAGCCGGTATGCATGATATACGCGAACTAAAATTGGCACCGCATGAAAAAATCTTTGAACAAGTTTCGATAGATAATTTCAAAAACATGGGCAATAATGAATTGAATTATTAAGAGTAGCGCTACTCAAGCCGAAGACCATTGTATCAAGCGATACAGAAAAAGAAGCAATATTGTCTACATTTCATGATAGTCCCACACAAGGAGGACATACTGGTATAACAAAAACTTTGGCCAAAGTAAAAAGACACTACTATTCGAAAAACATGACTCGTCAGATAAAAGAGTATATACGTAGATGTCCCAAATGCCAGATGTCAAAAACATTAGTTCATACTAAAACTCCTTTGACAATAACAGACACACCACTGAGTGCCTTGATCGAGTAATTGTTGACACTATAGGTCCATTACCCAGATCCGAGAATGGTAACGAATATGCGGTTACACTTATTTGTGATTTAACTAAATATCTCGTTGCCATTCCAATACCAAACAAGAATGCCAACACTGTTGCAAAAGCAATATTGGAGCAATTCATTCTAAAATTTGGCCCCTTGAAAACGTTTATTACGGACATGGGCACCGAATATAAAAATACCATTATAAATGACATGTGCAATAATTAAAAATAGACAACATAACGTCCACAGCGCACCACCACCAGACCGTTGGAACAGTTGAAAGAAGTCATAGAACTTTTAACGAATATATACGCTCTTACATCTCAGTCGATAAAAACGATTGGGATGTATGGCTTCAATATTTCGTATACAGTTTCAACACGACCCCTTCTATGGCACATAATTATTGTCCATACGAATTAGTTTTGGCAAGCAAAGCAATTTGCACCAACATTTTATAAAATAGATATTATTAACCCCTTATATAATGTGGACGATTACGCTAAAGAAAGTAAGTTAAGATTAGAACAGGCTTATAAAAGAGCAAGAATTATGTTAGAAAAACATAAATTTAAAAATAAAGAATATTATGATAGGAAAACAATAGATTTTAATATGAACATAGGAGATAAAGTACTTTTAAAAAATGAAACAGGTCATAAGTTAGAAAGTAAATATATAGGACCTTACACAGTAGTGAACATAATAGAACAGGATAATATAATAATAAAAAAACAAAAAAGAAAAAAAAAACAAACAGTTCATAAGGATAGATTAAAAATTTTTAATGCATAATAGGTTTAAAGCTACTCTAATATCCAACTTAAAATTATTCAAAATTCAAAATAATAATAATAATAAACGGTCTGATCAACCGAAAAAAATATAAACGAAAAAATTTTAAATAATATATATTCTTCAATAAATTACATAAATAACTACAATTACATAATAACTACATATTTCAAACATATTTTAAATACAACTTGTAACACTTTGTTGCAAGTATAATTAAACCTAAACACGCTCAGCATAAACATATGTATGTATGCGCATACCAAAGCACATGCATACATATGGTCTGCGCGTGTAAGTAATATGAAGCCTCTTTAGAAGGCCACGCAAGCGTGAGACCGTTGCCCTACGGGAAACGCCACGCTTGCACTTTAGACAAACGTGTGAGTACAATCGCTCTCCCTCTCATTGTAGCTGTTAACTGATAACAGCATAAGTTTATAAATGTTAACCATAAGCTAAGAATATATTTCAATTTCAAAAGACATTCAATATATTGACTTCAGCTGACACAGTTGTGCCAGCTACACATGCAAATATCAGTCTTCTAATTATTTGTGCATGCAAGAAAGAAATATAATAACAATGATCTTACAATGCATCAAAAGTTTGGATGCCACGCCCACCAATACCGCCCTAGCCACCCCCATCTGCCCCAACGCTTCGTCAAAAACGGGAATGCGTGTATCTTCCAGAGTAGTGGAGCTAGAGCCACCAAATTTGGTAGGAAGATAGCTGGCAACGACCCCCAACAATCTGCATCAAAGTTTTGGAGCCTAGCCCATCCATTCCGCCCCCCTTTCCCCACCTTATACATGCTTCGAGCTAGAGTCACCAAATTTGGTATGAAGGTAGCATTTGACATTCCACAAGGATCTGCAGCAAAAATTTGGATGCCACGCCAAACCATACCGCCCCCAGCCCCCCTTTCCCCACTTTATACAAACTTCGAGCTAGAGTCAACAAATTTGGTATGAAGATAGCAATTGACGTTCCACATATATCTGCACCAAAAATTTGAATGCCACGCCTAACCATACCGCCCCCAGCCCCCCTTTCCCCACCTTAACAAACTTTGAGCTACAGTCACCAACTTTGTTATGAAGATAGCAATTGACATTCGCAGAAGATCTGCATAAAAATTTGGATGCAATTCCACCCATACCGCCCCCAGCCCCCCTTTCCCCACTTTATACAAACTTCGAGCTAGAGTCACCAAATTTGGTATGAAGATAGCAATTGACATCCCACATGGATGGGCATCAACATTTTTAATACTGGTATCGAGTATGCCGCAGTCGGTTGCGTCCGACTGCAACGTTTCCACTTGTTTTTATGACACTTTGCTTGCGGGACTCAGAGGCGTCATTGCCCATTGTTTTGTTTTTGTATTCTCGCTCGCGATCGAGCTCTCAGCTTGTCCGACAATCCGGCGACAGTAGTGGAATGGGTAATTGTTGTAATTATTTTATTATCTTAAGAGCAACACGCGCACTTATGTGAACGCCCTATGCTTGTTCGAAATTGCATATCAATAACATATTGATAATGTTAGTTTATTTTGTCTAAGTTATATAAGCAGCAAGTAGGCAAATCCACCCCCATAAATATTCTGGTGTGGGTAATTCTTTTAGACGCACCAAGTTTTGTTTTGTTGTTTTTGTATTTTTAAATCAATCACACCAACAAAAAGTAGCAGTGCGGGCCCAACAACAACAACAACGACAAACGATTCTTGCAAGTAAACGAACCTTTTTATACTCGATACCAAAGGTAAAGAGTATATTGATTTTGTGCAATGTCCGTCATGGTGTCTGTCCGTCCTTATGTGTGCAAGTTTTTTCCACACCCTTCAAGCTAGAGACTTGAAACTTTCCAATTCTCTTTATCTATGGGATAGTAAATAAAAGTGTCAAGATTGGGGTTCTACGATAACTGGGGGGCTGGCAAATCGATAAATTCGATAACTCAAAAACGATAAATCCGCATATTTCACACACCCTTACAGCTAGAACTACAAAATTTGGTAAGAAGATAGCTACTAGCAACCCCCGAAAATCTGAATCAAAATTTTTGAGCCACTCTCCCCATTCCGCCCCCAGACCCCCCACATTTTAAAGTCAAAAAGCCTATATCTCCCACAGTTTTTTAGCTAGAGCCACCAATTTGGTAACAATTTAGCTGATGATGACCTCCAAAAACTGCACCAAAAGTTTGGATGCCACGCCAACCAATACCGCCCTAGCCGCCCCCAGATGCCCCAACGCTTCGTAAAAAACGGGAATGCGTGTATATTCCAGAGTAGAGGAGCTAGACCCACCAAATTCAATAGGAAGATAGCTGGCAACGACCCCCAACAATCTGCATCAAAGTTTTGGAGCCACGCCCATCCATTCCGCCCCCCTTTCCCCATCTTATACAAACTTTGAGCTAGAGTCACCAAATTTGGTGTGAAGAGAGCAATTGACATCCCACATGGATCGGCAGCAAAAATTCGAATGCCACGCCCACCCATACCGCCCCCATAGCCCCCTTATCCCCACTTAATACAAACTTTGAGCTAAAGTCACCAAGTTTGTTATGAAGGTAGCATATTACATTCCACAAGGATCTGCAGCAAAAATTTGGATGCCACGCCCAACCATACCGCCTCCAGCCCCCCTTTCCCCACTTTATACAAACTTCGAGCTAGAGTCACCAAATTTGGTATGAAGATAGCAATTGACGTTCCACATAGATCTGCACCAAAAATTTGAATGCCACGCCTAACCATACCGCCCCCAGCCCCCCTTTCCCCACTTTTACAAACTTTGAGCTAGAGTCACCAACTTTGTTATGAAGATAGCAATTGACATTCCACAAAGATCTGCATCAAAAAATTGGATGCAATTCCACCCATACCGCCCCCAGCCCCCCTTTCACCACTTTTACAAACTTTGAGCTAGAGTCACCAAATTGGTATGAAGATAGCAATTGACATCCCACATGGATGGGCATCAACATTTTTAATACTGGTATCGAGTATGCCGCAGTCGGTTGCGTCCGACTGCAACGTTTCCACTTGTTTTTATGACACTTTGCTTGCGGGACTCAAAGGCGTCATTACCCATTGTTTTGTTTTTGTATTCTCGCTCGCGATCGAGCTCTCAGCTTGTCCGACAATCAGGCGACAGTAGTGGAAAGGGTAATTGTTGTAATTATTTTATTATCTTAAGAGCAACACGCGCACTTATGTGAACGCCCTATGCTTGTTCGAAATTGCATATCAATAACATATTGATAATGTTAGTTAGTTTTGTCTAAGTTATATAAGCAGAAAGTAGGCAAATCCACCCCCATAAAATATTCTGGTGTGGGTAATTCTTTTAGACGCACCAAGTTTTGTTTTGTTGTTTTTGTTTTTTTAAATCAATCACACCAACAAAAAGTAGCAGTGCGGGCCCAACAACAACAACAACAACAAACGCTTCTTGCAAGTGTACGAACCTTTTTATACTCGATACCGAAGGTAAAGAGTATATTGGTTTTGTGCAATGTCCGTCATGGTGTCTGTCCGTCCTTATGTGTGCAAGTTTTTTCCACACCCTTCAAGCTAGAGACTTGAAACTTTCCAATTATCTTTATCTATGGGATAGTAAATTAAAGTGTCAAGATTGGGGTTCTACGATAACTGGGGGGCTGGCAAATCGATAAATTCGATAACTCAAAAACGATAAATCTGCCTATTTCACACACCCTTACAGCTAGAACTACCAAATTTGGTAAAAGATAGCTACTAGCAACCTCCAAAATCTGCATCAAAATTTTGGAGCCACGCCCCCCATTCCGCCCCAGACCTCCCACATATTAATGTCAAAAAAGCCTATATCTTCCACAGGTTTTGAGCTAGAGCCACAAAATTTGGTGCCAATTTAGCTGATGATGACCCCCCAAAAACTGCACAAAAGTTTGGATGCCACGCCCACCAATACCACCCTAGCCGCCCCCAGATGCCCCAACGCTTCGTAATAAACGGGAATGAGTGTATCTTCCAGAGTAGTGGAGCTAGAGCCACCAAATTTGGTAGGAAGATAGCTGGCAACGATCACCAACAATCTGCATCAACGTTTTGGAGCCTAGCCCATCCATTCCGCCCCCCTTTCTCCACCTTATACATGCTTCGAGCTAGAGTCACCAAATTTGGTATGAAGGTAGCATTTGACATTCCACAAGGATCTGCAGCAAAAATTTGGATGCCACGCCCAACCATACCGCCCCCAGCCCCATAGCCTCCCTTGACCCACCTTATACAAACTTTGAGCTAGAGTCACCAAATTTGGTATGAAGATAGCATTTGACATTCCACAAGGATCTGCAGCAAAAATTTGGATGCCACGCCCAACCATACTGCCCCCAGCCCCCCTTTCCCCACTTTTACAAACTGTTAGCTACGGTCACCAACTTTGTTATGAAGATAGCAATTGACATTCCACAAAGATCTGCATCAAAAATTTGGATGGAATTCCACCCATACCGCCCCCAGCCCACCTTTCCCCACTTTTTACAAACTTTGAGCTAGAGTCACCAAATTTGGTATGAAGATAGCAATTGACATCCCACATGGATGGGCATCAACATTTTTAATACTGGTATCGAGTATGCCGCAGTCGGTTGCGTCCGACTGCAACGTTTCCACTTGTTTTTATGACACTTTGCTTGCGGGACTCAAAGGCGTCATTACCCATTGTTTTGTTTTTGTATTCTCGCTCGCGATCGAGCTCTCAGCTTGTCCGACAATCAGGCGACAGTAGTGGAAAGGGTAATTGTTGTAATTATTTTATTATCTTAAGAGCAACACGCGCACTTATGTGAACGCCCTATGCTTGTTCGAAATTGCATATCAATAACATATTGATAATGTTAGTTAGTTTTGTCTAAGTTATATAAGCAGAAAGTAGGCAAATCCACCCCCATAAAATATTCTGGTGTGGGTAATTCTTTTAGACGCACCAAGTTTTGTTTTGTTGTTTTTGTTTTTTTAAATCAATCACACCAACAAAAAGTAGCAGTGCGGGCCCAACAACAACAACAAACGCTTCTTGCATGTGTACGAACCTTTTTTTATGACACTTTGCTTGCGGGACTCAAAGGCGTCATTGCCCATTGTTTTGTTATTGTATTCTCGCTCGCGAACGAGCTCTCAGCTTGTCCGACAATCTGGCGACAGTAGTGGAATGGGTAATTGTTTTAATTGTAATTTTGATTTTTAAAATGGGTAAAAAGTGCTCCAAATCGTATGGGAGGTACTTGAAGGAGTTGTCCAAATAAAAATTCATTTCTTAGTGCTCACTTTCAACCTGCATGAAATATTGTGTGAAAATTTCAGCCTTGTAGCTCTTTTCGTTTAGGCTGTGGCAATGTCAACAATCACTTAGGACAAACTTTTTATGTATAGAGATAAACAATCCAAAAAATTTTACTGAAAAAAGTAAATAAATAAAATAATAAACTCTTCGTTAAATAAAAATTTAATAATAATTAAATAACAAAATTATATTAAAAAAATAAAAAAATAAATAAAAAATAAAATAAAATAAATAAACAAATAAATAAAATTATATATAAAAAAATAATAAAGAGGGAGATTTTCAATGAGGTAGGCCCAGCGCAGGCCTTCCCCACTATACATAACATGTAAAATATACATACACCTTCAACATAACACACAGAATAGCATATTATTATATTAGACTTAACATTAACATAGAACATAGATATATTATGGTAAAAGGTAAAGGCAATAAGTAAGCAAAGTAGCAAAGTATGGCTTCATCAAGCGGTGGTCGAAGAAATTTCTTCTATTTGCCTTTAGAAGTTTTAGCTGGGTTCCTGGAGTTGACTTACCCCCGTATTCAAGTAGACTCTTGTTGATAAATTTTCCCTCCCTGTTAAACCGTACAACTATGCATGGAGTATTATTTATTACTAACCTACTTAATGGTGAAATCGACTCATCAGTTCTTTTGAGTCGAATTGAATTTAATGTCCCAATTAGATCTTCACGTAACTTTTTACCCCTTAGCCTTGATCGTTGCTTCAGCAACTATTTAATTCATGAACCATTTCGTGTTATATGTTCCGACTATAACAAACTTTATTCTCTTGTCTCCTTGGAGGCCTCAACTCCAGTACTAAAAACAACGATCCGTTTTGCTTTATCTAATCGTAACCACTCATTACTAATCTAACGCTGGTCTGATTGGGTTTTTCTGGGTTTTTTCCCAATCCTCGCAACAAATGTTGGACTACTCAATTTTTTATTGAATTTCCCAGAGCTTTAGCGTTAACTGTTAAATATATTTTCAGATTTATACATTATTCTATATTTTACTTAATTTAATTATTATAACTATTTTTAATTTAAATTAATTTTGATTTTTTTTATGTCAGCTGCTCTTAGCTGACAATAAATAATTAAGAGCGGCCAGACCAGCGTAAGAAGAGCGAAGGTCGGATGCGCGTTCGCGACCCACGATCAAGGTTTCGCGATCCACAAGAAGAGGAATAGCGTGCTCAGGCCGAGCGCGAGACTGGCAAATCAGTCGGTGGTTGGAATTAAAGGCGTGCGGTTATGTCCCACGAGAGGAGGTCGTCAATTCAGAGTTCGCGGTATATTCGGGGATAGACATAGCTAATTAACAACAGTTGATTATATAAGTATAGATATATTGATATGTGAACGCTGGGAAAAAGACATGTAGGCTTAAGAGACTGAATAAAAGAAAGTGAAGAAATGAAGAAAGATATCTAACCTAAGACTGTATGTGTGCTCGTTTACTGTGGCCTTACAGATATACATATACACGTAAGTGTGAACGAGTTCGGCATACAAATCTGAAGTGTATGCGCGTGGAAAGTGAGTATATACGGATTCTAGCGCCCGTCTGTGACCATTATCTGCCCGCCGAGAATAGTCTGTGTGATTAGAGGTACCTATGCAGAGGGCAAATATAAATATTTCTTATGACGTGGGCCTTGGACAGACTGAGATCTGTACCCCGGCAAAATAACTACTTTACAAGTGGCGCCCGAGCAGGGACGCAGAAGTGAAAGAGGCTTAGTGCAATTTGGCAATAAAATAATAATAAATCCCCAAGCGCACTATGAACAAGTGTGAAGTTCGCGGAGACCACGTTTACCCGGCGATACTCTGTTTAATCAGCAAAGGTCAGCCGAAAATCTTTTTGCAATTGTCGCGGCACAAAGAAGTTGACGGTTGAAACGGACGCGCCGATTAAGAAAACTGTATTTGAACACCTGCAAGTCAAATCGTTTGGAAAAGTAAAAACGAAAACGGGCCTACCGATTATCATAACGAAAAAGTGTGCGGGTTAATGAGCGAGCCACGCCCACACATCCCGCCCCCAGCCCCCCGCATTTAGAAATCAGAAAAGCCTATATCTCCCACAGTTTTTTAGCTAGAGTCACCAAATTTGGTGCCAAGATAGATGATGATGACCCCCCAAAACTGCATCAAAAGTTTGGATGCCACGCCCACCAATACCGCCCTAGCCACCCCTATCTGCCCCAACGCTTCGTCAAAAACGGGAATGCGTGTATATTCCAGAGTAGAGGAGCTAGACCCACCAAATTTAATAGGAAGATAGCTGGCAACGACCCTCAACAATCTGCATCAAAGTTTTGGAGCCACGCCCATCCATTCCGCCCCTCTTTCCCCATGGATGCCACGCCCACCAATACCGCCCTAGCCACCCCTATCTGCCCCAACGCTTCGTCAAAAACGGGAATGCGTGTATATTCCAGAGTAGAGGAGCTAGACCCACCAAATTTAATAGGAAGATAGCTGGCAACGACCCCCAACAATCTGCATCAAAGTTTTGGAGCCACGCCCATCCATTCCGCCCCCCTTTCCCCATCTTATACAAACTTTGAGCTAGAGTCACCAAATTTGGTATGAAGAGAGCAATTGACATCCCACATGGATCGGAAGCAAAAATTTGAATGCCACGCCCACCCATACCGCCCCCATAGCCCCCTTATCCCCACTTTATACAAACTTTGAGCTAGAGTCACCAAATTTGTTATGAAGGTAGCATATTACATTCCACAAGGATCTGCAGCAAAAATTTGGATGCCACGCCCAACCATACCGCCTCCAGCCCCCCTTTCCCCACTTTATACAAACTTCGAGCTAGAGTCACCAAATTTGGTATGAAGATAGCAATTGACGTTACACATAGATCTGCACCAAAAATTTGAATGCCACGCCTAACCATACCGCCCCCAGCCCCCCTTTCCCCACTTTTACAAACTTTGAGCTAGAGTCACCAACTTTGTTATGAAGATAGCAATTGACATTCCACAAAGATCTGCATCAAAAATTGGATGCAATTCCACCCATACCGCCCCCAGCCCCCCTTTTCCCACTTTATACAAACTTCGAGCTAGAGTCACCAAATTTGGTATGAAGATACCAATTGACATCCCACATGGATGGGCATCAACATTTTTAATACTGGTATCGAGTATGCCGCAGTCGGTTGCGTCCGACTGCAACGTTTCCACTTGTTTTTATGACACTTTGCTTGCAGGACTCAAAGGCGTCATTGCCCATTGTTTTGTTTTTGTATTCTCGCTCGCGATCGAGCTCTCAGCTTGTCCGACAATCAGGCGACAGTAGTGGAATGGGTAATTGTTGTAATTATTTTATTATCTTAAGAGCAACACGCGCACTTATGTGAACGCCCTATGCTTGTTCGAAATTGCATATCAATAACATATTGATAATGTTAGTTACTTTTGTCTAAGTTATATAAGCAGCAAGTAGGCAAATCCACCCCCATAAAATATTCTGGTGTGGGTAATTCTTTTAGACGCACCAAGTTTTGTTTTGTTGTTTTTGTTTTTTTAAATCAATCACACCAACAAAAAGTAGCAGTGCGGGCCCAACAACAACAACAACAACAAACGCTTCTTGCAAGTGTACGAACCTTTTTATACTCGATTCCGAAGGTAAAGAGTATATTGGTTTTGTGCAATGTCCGTCAGGGTGTCTGTCCGTCCTTATGTGTGCAAGTTTTTTCCACACCCTTCATGCTAGAGACTTGAAACTTTCCAATCCTCTTTATCTATGGGATAGTAAATTAAAGTGTCAAGATTGGGGTTCTACGATAACTGGGGGGCTGGCAAATCGATAAATTCGATAACTCAAAAACGATAAATCTGCCTATTTCACACACCCTTACAGCTAGAACTACCAAATTTGGTAAGAAGATAGCTACTAGCAACCCCCGAAAATCTGAATCAAAAATTTTTGAGCCACTCTCCCCATTCCGCCCCCAGACCCCCCACATTTTAAAGTCAAAAAGCCTATATCTCCCACAGTTTTTTAGCTAGAGCCACCAAATTTGGTAACAATTTAGCTGATGATGACCTCCAAAAACTGCACCAAAAGTTTGGATGCCACGCCAACCAATACCGCCCTAGCCGCCCCCAGATGCCCCAACGCTTCGTAAAAACGGGAATGCGTGTATCTTCCAGAGTAGTGGAGCTAGAGCCACCAATTTGTTAGGAAGAAAGCTGGCAACGACTCCCAAAAATCTGCATCAAAGTTTTGGAGCCTAGCCCATCCATTCCGCCCCCCTTTCCCCACCTTATACATGCTTCGAGCTAGAGTCACCAAATTTGGTATGAAGGTAGCATTTGACATTCCACAAGGATCTGCAGCAAAAATTTGGATGCCACGCCAAACCATACCGCCCCCAGCCCCCCTTTCCCCACTTTATACAAACTTCGAGCTAGAGTCAACAAATTTGGTATGAAGATAGCAATTGACGTTCCACATATATCTGCACCAAAAATTTGAATGCCACGCCCAATCTAAAGGAATATTAACATCAAAATGTCCATTCATTAATTCGCCGGTAAAACGCAATTTTTTCTCAGGATGCATATCATTTCCAAATGATAGATATAAGTTTCCATTTAGAAAAAATTGAAAATTTAAAGCATAAATTTCTGCTGCTGCTTGAAGCTCACATGCAGTACCATAAGTATATGAATTTGACATAGTGCACTCATATTGTTCAGAAGAGCTATAACACTCTCCATTTATGTTCATGCTGCAGCAAGCAAAAGTTTCCCAGATGGTAACGACATGGGTTACAATATGTTGGCGTATTGTGCCATGGAAGCCTTGCCTACCATATAAAAGGTAGGAAATATCTCAAAAAAGGCAGGCTCCATCACCAAATATGCGAACAACTGAATGCGGCACCAAAACACCACTTATATCTAAAGTTTCAATAGACATCTTTTAATTTGGCTGTGAGACAATTGACTTCACTGTAAACAATTGTTACAATGTTACAGTGTCTATAGGTAGGTATAGAATTCACTAAAATTGAATATGCCAACTTATATTATTTTAATAGAATATTCAGACTGCTTAGTTTTATTTGATTTTTAAATGCACTTAAGCAGCGTCTATATAACTATTATATAATATGCAAAATAGAAGACAACTATATATAATGTTGCTTCAATTATTAAGTCTAAAATCGACGCATTATTTTTGTTAAAAAAAAAAACAACAAAACAAATTAACAACTTATTTAAAGTAAGTATTATAATATTATTATATATATTATTATATATTATTCAATAAAATTGAATATGCCAACTTATATTATTTTAATAGAATATTCAGACTGCTTAGTTTTATTTGATTTTTAAATGCACTTAAGCAGCGTCTATATAACTATTATATAATATGCAAAATAGAAGACAACTATATATAATGTTGCTTCAATTATTAAGTCGAAAATCGGCTTATTTTTCTTGTGTTTAAAAAACCACAAAAGAAATTAAAATACGTTGATCGTTAATGTTTTAAATTAAATATTTTTTATAACTTATCATTAAAATACGTATTTTATATGAATTGTATATAAATAATACGAAAATCAGAAAACTAAATAACTCACTGATCCAAAAAGTAACTTTCGATGTTATCCTTGAATACAAACTATATTTAAAAATGAACTGAAACGAAACGTAACTTTCTATCTTCAAATTAAATATAACCAATTCCCTAACCATTGTATGTAAAACATAAAGTGGAAAGAGTATTACAGTTATTCCTCTACACAACACACACCGAGATCTTACATACAACGCTTGTACTTAAGAGCTAGGTGTAGGTGGTACAATTAGGCAATGTCATTCCCTTAAATGCAAACTCTTTGTTATGCTTACCTTAGCTTAGAGAGTGCGGAGGAGGAAGGGATATTAGGATTTATGTTTGACATGCAGAGCGTGCGCACAAAGAGCTTTTAAAAACAAACAGCTGATAAAGAAATTACGAAATAACGGAGTCGCGAATTTTTTTTTTTCGCAAAGTGTGCGAAGTGCGAGGCAAAGATTAGTTGTACCGCACTTTGCATTGCATTCGCTTGCTGCCGTTTATGATGCTTTTGCTCCTGCTGCGGCTGCTTAGTAAAAAAGGGTGGTATAGACTTAATTGACTTATTAATTAATAAATGCAATATATAAAAATGTATTATTCATAATACATATTACCTTTCTTATTGGAATTAAATAATTGATAAAAACAATCTGTATAAAAATAAATTATTTTGTTAATTAAATACCGAAAACAATTGTTAGCAATGGCTGTTTGTGAAATTTTAAAACATAGGGTGTTAAAATTTTGTGCTTTGTATTTCGAAGCAACTTGCAAGTGTTTAGCTTGTATTTTCTTTGCATTTGCCTATTCTCGATGTGTACACAGAACGCTATTGCTTGGCGAATGACCATTTGATCTACAGACCAGAGGGTATATTGCTTTTGTGCAAATGTATGTAACAGGTAGATGGAAGTATTTCTGACCAAATTATATATAGGT
>JARNME010000201.1:0-63483 GCA_030179655.1 Scaptomyza flava
CCCAAACAATAAGCTTGCAATCTTTGAGCACAACAATATTAGATTGCTTTGAAATTAAGCAATGTGGTGTTTCTAAATGAATCAAATTAAATGGAATCTTAAGTGTAGAATTCGCTGTGCGACCACCATTAAGTAAAGTGGCTGCGGAAGAAGCACCGCCAATGCAATTTTTTTGCTTTGCCGTACCTTTGCCAATAATAAATTTAAAAGATACGTTTTACCTGTTCCACCAGGTGCATCTAAAAAATAGATTTCTCCCTTTTCTGCTTCAACGCTATGTAGTATCTTTTCGTATACTTGTTTTTGCTCAGCAGTAAGGAGTAGCTCATTATTAACAACAAAATTATCGCAATTTTCATAATTTGTTTCTCTATGATATTCAATATTTGGAACAATTTCCTCGGATCTAATTGGTAGTGGAAGTCTAGTTTTGACCACCAATAGACAGTACAATATCTTCAATGTAAATAAGACATTTATTTAATACATTATTCACAATACTTTCATCAATATTTCTGTTTCGTGAAAAATGAAAGGCTCTTAAAATATCTTTTGAGAAACTCTCTTTATAAGTATTCCAAAGTTTAAGAGCAACCGAAATTTGACAAAATACTTACATTATTGCAAAAAGTTTTCTAGTTTTTTAGGATTTTGACATATGACAGCTTCGGCTATAGTTGAATCCCAGTGCTTATCATCTTCTAGTAATCCTAGAGCTTTACACGCCAATTGAAATGATGCGTTTTCTATACCATTAACGGTTTTTAAATTTGAAAATGAAGTTGGGCCCCTTACAAAATGTAATAAAAGTCTTAAATAAAAACATTCTGTATTATTGGGATGAATAGTGTAAACTCTTCCCAAAGCTGAATCTCTTTTAACTCCAGGAAAATTTAGCACATCATGCCCTCGTTTTCTTCTTTGAAATTCTTTATTGTTCCATGCAAAATACGATGGAACTTCACAATATAGAAGCGTTCTTGCAAACTCATCACGTGTGCATAGCTCAAAGAAGTCTAGCAAAGTGGTTTTGGGTGTAGTGCTTAATTTGTCAAGTAATTGTTGCGGATTATTGGGGTTAAAATATATCCGTTGACCATTTTCTAAATGAACAGCTAAGTGTGTAATAGACGGAAAACGTTCATGTATGGGAAATGCAAGCATTCTCCATAGCGCTTCTGAGATACTCATATAACGGCCACTTTCGTACATATTAATTTCATTACTTTGGTCTTCAAGAGTAAATGATGCTTGATCGCTGCCCGTGTTAATATATTTACAAATGTATTTAATAGACTATACATAACTACAATACTCAACATTTATGTGAGCTTCAAATGTTCTCAATAGTACATAGTTGGAAGGCACAACCCAACGATTATCTATGCAATTACCATTTATATTAATTGCATTACCACCATCTTCTATCGCTCTTCTACGATATAGAGGGTAACTATCTCTTTCTGTTACAGCTTATTTTAGTAATTGTCGAGGAAACCTTTTGGTTCATTTTCCATTTTTCATGCATGGCGATTTATTATGAAATGCACCGCAAGGACCATGAATCATATTTGACTTAACAATGTAAAATAGCAAAGGATCCTCATCTGCGTTTGGTATTTCGGCACAGATAGTTTTATCGATTTTATCTGGTGTTATTTTATTTTCTAACCAAAGTAGAATATATATATGTGGTAAGCCCCGCTTTTGCCATTCCACGGAGTACATGAAACATTGCACGCTTCCAAACAAAGTAAAGCTTTAACTTTTAAATGAAAAACTCGAGCTTTAATATCGTGACGATCATGCGGTTTTTGGCCCGGTAATAAAACACTTTTTATGTCATACCATTGTGGATTGCATGTGAATGTTATGAAAAGATCTGGTCGCCCATAATGGCGGACATATGTCATAGCATCTTGAGTTTTTTCATGCATATATCGTGCAGAGCTTGTAAAAGAAGATGGTGAAATTACCATCTGACCAAGTTGAGCTGCGACAACATCTTGTTGGCCTATTGCATCTTGTAGATGTATATAGCTATCTGCTCTGAGCTTTGCTTGATTGTAGCGAATATAATTTAACCTTTCTGTTTCAATTTTACATATCAACCAAAAACAGGCTAAAAAGGGAACGACAATAAATTAAATGATTTATCTCAGATTGACGAATCATTATTTTATAGCTGTAAAAGCTTAACGCAGATATCTTTTTTTTTTGGTTCCTCCTTTTTTAATAATGGATTTCATTGTGGTATATCCACTGAATAGCCATCTTCGCCATAAGGAAATAGCAAAGGGTACTGTAAGGCATCGTATGATCGATGCACCTCACTTATACGATGTAATTTATTATTATGGCTTTCAATAATAATATCGCGCTTTTCAATAACTAAAGCTACTTCGCTTGATTGAGGTGCATTGTAAAGCCCTTTGTGGGCACCTCAATCAGCATGTATAACCAATTTATAGTCTCAAGTACTTGTTGGTATTTTATTGAGAGCCATTTTTTGATCTTTAACATAACGATTATGCTGATGAAACATACATTGAAGATCCTTTACTACGCTACAATCAGCATTTGAAATATTTTTGCAACGTAGGTGCGCTTCCTTTTCATTATCACCAACAAAATAAATTTGAAGAAACTGCATTTTTATACTCGATACCGAAGGTAAAGAGTATATTGGGTTTGTGCAATGTCCGTCATGGGGTCTGTCCGTCTGTCTGTCTGTCCGTCTGTCCGTCTGTATGAACGCAACTTTTTTCCACACCCTTCAAGCTAGAGACTTGAAACTTTCCAATTCTCTTCATCTATGGGATAGTAAATTAAAGTGTCAAGATTGGGGTTCTACGATAACTGGGGGGCTCGCAAATCGATAAATTCGATAACTCAAAACCGATAAATCCACATATTTCACACATCCTGACAGCTAGAACTACCAAATTTGGTGAGAAGATAGCTACTAGCAACCCCCAAAAAACTGCATCAAAAATTTTGGAGCCCCGCCTACCCATTCCGCTCCCAGCCCCCCGCATTTTAAAGTCAAAAAAGCCTATATCTCCCACAGTTTTTGAGCTATAGCCACCAAATTTGGTGCCGAGATAGGTGATGATGACCCCCCAAAAACTGCATCCAATACCGCACTAGCCACCCCCATCTGCCCCAACGCTTCGTCAAAAACGGGAATGCGTGTATCTTCCAGAGTAGTGGAGCTAGACCATCCAATTTTGGTGGGAAGATAGCTGGTAACGACCCCCAAAAATCTGAATCAAAGTTTTGGAGCCACGCCCACCCATTTCGCCCCCCCTTCGCCACTTTTAACAATTTTCGAGCTAGAGTCACCAAATTTGGTATGAAAGTAGCAATTGACATTTCACAAAGATCTGCATCAAAAATTTGGATGCCATGCCCACCCATACCGCTCCCAGCCCCCCTTTCCCCACATTTAACAATTTTCGAGCTAGAGTCACCAAATTTGGTATGAAGATAGCAATTGACATTCCACACAGATCTGCATCAAAACTTTGGATGCCACGCCCACCCAATCCGCCCCAGCCCCCCTTTCCCCACATTTAACAATTTTCGAGCTAGAGTCACCAAATTTGGTATGAAGATAGCAATTGACATTCCACAAAGATCTGCATCAAAAATTTGGATGCCACGCCCACCCATACCGCCCCCAGCCCCCCTTTCCCCACATTTAACAATTTTCGAGCTAGAGTCACCAAATTTGGTATGAAGGTAGCAATTGACATTTCGCAAAGATCTGCAGTAAAATTTGGATGCCACACCCAACCATACCGCCCCCAGCCCCCCTTTCCCCACTTTATACAAACTTTCAGCTAGAGTCACCAAATTTGGAAGGAAGATAGTTGGTGGCATCGGAGAATCTTTAAGGCAGCGTACACCTTTGTCCCATCCGTACCCCTTTGCAATCAGGCCTCTTTTTACCTGTTTTAATACTGGTATCGAGTATGCCGCAGTCGGTTGCGTCCGACTGCAACGTTTCCACTTGTTTCAGTTCGCAAAGGTCGGGCACTACCAATTAAGTGATACACTTGTCCTTGGACTTTAAAGGTTGACCCACTTTCATTTATAGTTTTTGTACTTCCAAAAGAAGTTATTTGAAAGCAGCTTTTATACTTTCTTATACGATCAATGAAATGATCATGCTTGGGATGTCCAGCAATTATTAAGCTTTTAAGTGGATCGGGCAAACTTTCATTTTGTGAAAGATTAACTTTTCCTGCCTTGCAACAAATACTGAAAGGCTGATTTTTCCATTTTAAAGCATTACAATGTTTGCATATAAAATTCATTCTACCAAGTTGAGTAATTTTATCTGACTTGTAAGCTATTTCAAAATCATAGTTTAAGCCCAACATGGCTTTAACAGTCCATGCAAGCAAACGCCTTTCTTGACGTGCATTAGGATTATAAGCCTGATGTCTTCTCACTGCAACTCTATGAGCTTCATGATTATTAGCCTGATCTCTTCTCACTACAACTCTAATAACATCAGGATTATTAACACGATATCTTTTTGATGCTTCTATGCGCTTACCCATATTGATATCACTTTTTTTTTTAAATGAACGTTTTTATACTCGATACCGAAGGTAAAGAGTATATTGGGTTTGTGCAATGTTCGTCATGGTGTCTGTCCGTCTGTCCGTCTGTATGAACGCAACTTTTTTCCACACCCTTCAAGCTAGAGACTTGAAACTTTCCAATTCTCTTTATCTATGGGATAGTAAATTAAAGTGTCAAGATTGGGGTTCTACGATAACTAGGGGGCTGGCAAATCGATAAATTCGATAACTCAAAAACGATAAATCCGCATATTTCACACACCCTTACAGCTAGAACTACCAAATGTGGTAAGAAGATAGCTACTAGCAACCCCCAAAAAACTGCATCAAAAATTTTGGAGCCACGCCCCCCCATTCCACCCCCAGCCCTTCGCATTTTAAAGTCAAAAAAGCCTATATCTCCCACAGTTTTTGAGCTAGAGCCACCAAATTTGGTGCCAAGATAGGCGATGATGATCCCCCAAAAAACTGCATCAAAAGTTTGGATGCCACGCCCACCAATACCGCCCTAGCCGCCCCCAGCTGCCCCAACGCTTCGTCAAAAACGAGAATGCGTGTATCTTCCAGATTTGTGGAGCTAGAGCCACCAAATTTGGTAGGAAGATAGCTGGTTACGAACCCCAAAAAACTGCATCAAAGTTTTGGAGTCACGCCCACCCATTCCGCCCCCAGCCCCCCCGCATTTGAAAATCAGAAAAGCTTATATCTCCCACAGTTTTTGAGCTAGAGCCACCAAATTTGGTGCCAAGATAGGTGATGATGACCCCCCATAAACCGCATCAAAAGTTTGGATGCCACGCCCACCAATACCACCCTAGCCGCCCCCAGATGCCCCAACGCTTTGTCAAAAACGGGAATGCGTGTATCTTCCAGATTTGTAGAGCTAGAGCCACCAAATTTGGCAGGAAGATAGCTTGCAACGACCCCCAAAAAACTGCATCAAAGTTTTCGAGCCACGGGCACCCCTTTCACCCCCTTTCCAAACCTTTTACAATCTTTGCGCTAGAGTCACCAAATTTTGTATGAAGGTAGCAATTGACATTCCACATAGATCTGCATCACAAATTTGGATGCCACGCCCACCCATACCGCCCCCAGCCCCCCTTTCAACAGTTCTTACAAACTTTCAGCTAGAGTCACCAAATTTGGAAGGAAGATAGTTGGTGGCATCCCTATCTGCATCGGAGAATCTTTAAGGCAGCGTACACCCCTGCCCCATCCGTACCCCTTTGCAATCAGGCCTCTTTTTACCTGTTTTAATACTGGTATCGAGTATGCCGCAGTCGTCCGACTGCAACGTTTCCACTTGTTTTACCTTTTTTTCTGTTTTGCCAGTGAATCGACTACGTCTTTTAACAGGATTCTTAACATTTTCAGCTGTACTGTATAACTTATACATTTACTTGACGTATCAGAATCTTGAGTTAATACTTCCTCTATATGAATATAAACATCAAAATGTCCATTCATTAATGGACCGGTAAAACGCAATCTTTTTACAGGATGCATATTATTTCCGAATGCTTGTAATTAATTAAATCCGTTCTGAAAAACTTGAAAATTTACAGCAAAAATTTCTGCTGCTGCCTGAAGCTCACATTTAGTACCATAAGTATTTGAATTTGACATATTGCACTCATATTGTTCAGGAGAGCTATAAAAATCTCCATTTAAAATTTTGATGAAGCAAGCAAAAGTTTCCCCAGTTGGTAACAACATTTTCAACAATATTTTGGCGTATGGTGCAATGGAAGCCTTGCCTACCAAATGAAAAGTAGGTAATAGATCTAAAAAGGCGGGCTCTATCACCAATTATGTTAACAACTGAATGCGGCACCAAAACACCACTAATATCTAAAGTTTCAATAGACATATTTTTATTTGGCTGTGAGTCAATTGACTTCACTGTAAAACGATTGTTACAACGTTCCAGTGTCTATACAAAATATATAACTCAATAAAATTGAATATACCAACTTATATTAATTTAATAGAATACTCAGACTGCTTAGTTTAATTTGATTTTTAAATGCACTAAAGCAGCGTCTTTATCTTCTTTATATATAAAAGAAGTATGGAAATGCGCTTTTTTTTGTAGATTTTAGAAATGTTCCTCTATAGATGAAAAGGTTGATGTGTCCATGGCGTCATTAGTAACATTAGCCAGAATTCCGTGGACTGTAGTTGTCTCGTTACTATTAATATTAATTTGGTGGCTTTGCGCTGCACTTGATTTATTAACATCAGCGTTCATAATGACGCTATTAAAATAGCGCAAAAAGATCTGAATTTGTCATATATTTGATTGTCACATATATTTTCACTTTTAAATTTATATTGTTTGTTAAAGTTTATAGTGCAAAATTGTTTAATTTAATTTTATTTTCTTTCGTTAGTCTTAGCTAAGCATTGACACGTCTTATCACTTCGGCTGTCGCGCAAGAATCTTCTGTTAAGTCATTTCAATTAAAATTAAGCTACATGAACTATCTTCTTCTATACATATATATAAAAGAGTTTGTCCTGATGATAATGGAAGAGCCACAGACTAAACAAAACGAGCTAGAAGGCTGAAATTTTCACACAATTTTCCATGCAGGTAGTAAGTGAGCACTAAGAAGGGAATTTTTATTTGGACAACTCCTTCAAGTACCTCCCATACGATTTGGAGCACTTTTTACCTATTTTAAAAAACAAATTACAATTACAACAAGTACCCATTCCACTAATGTCGACTGATTTTCGCACAAGCTGAGGGTTTGATCGCGAGCGAGAATACAAAAACAAAACAAATGCGCAGTGACGCCTTCGCGTCGCACAACCAAAGCCATAAAAAAAGGTTCTTACACTTGCAAAAAAGAAACGGGTTTCCGCTTCTTAATGAATAAGTGCATACACAATTAAGTGAACAATGCGCTTGAAAATAGTTTTCATAATTTTATGTACATGTATCACTTCGAACAGTGCACATTATTATACTCGATACCGAAGGTAAAGAGTATATTGGGTTTGTGCAATGTCCGTCATGGTGTCTGTCCGTCTGTCCGTCTGTATGAACGCAACTTTTTTCCACACCCTTCAAGCTAGAGACTTGAAACTTTCCAATTCTCTTTATCTATGGGATAGTAAATTAAAGTGTCAAGATGGGGGTTCTACGATAACTAGGGGGCTGGCAAATCGATAAATTCGATAACTCAAAAACGATAAATCCGCATATTTCACACACCCTTACAGCTAGAACTACCAAATGTGGTAAGAAGATAGCTACTAGCAACCCCCAAAAAACTGCATCACATATTTTGGAGCCACGCCCATCCATTTCGCCCCCAGCCTCCCTGAATTTTTAAGTCAAAAAAGCTTATATCTCCCACAGTTTTTGAGCTGGAGCCACCAAATTTGGTGCCAAGATAGGCGATGATGACCCCCCAAAAACTGCATCAAAAGTTTGGATGCCACGCCCACCAATACCACCCCAGATGCCCCAACGCTTCGTCGAAAACGGGAATGCGTGTATCTTCCAGATTTGTGGAGCTAGAGCCACCAAATTTGGTAGGAAGATAGCTGGTAACGAACCCCAAGAAAACTGCATTAAAGTTTTGGAGCCACGTCCACCCATTTCGCCCCCTTTTCCCCACCTTTTACAAACTTTCAGCTAGAGTCTCCAAATTTGGTATGAGTATAGCAATTGACATTCCACAAAGATCTGCATCAAAACTTTGGATGCCACGCCCACCCATACCGCCACCAGCCCTCTTTCTCCACTTTTAACAATTTTCGAGCTAGAGTCACCAAATTGGGTATGAAGATAGCAATTGACATTCCACAAAGATCTGCATCAAAACTTTGGATGCCACGCCCACCCATACCGCCACCAGCCCTCTTTCTCCACTTTTAACAATTTTCGAGCTAGAGTCACCAAATTGGGTATGAAGATAGCAATTGACATTCCACAAAGATCTGCATCACAAATTTGGATGCCACGCCCACCCATACCGTCCCCAGCCCCCTTTCCCCACTTTTTACAAACTTCGAGCTGGAGTCACAAAATTTGGTATGAAGATAGCAATTGACATTTCACAAAGATCTGCATCAAAAATTTGGATGTCATACCCACCCATACCGCCCCCAGCCCCCCATTCAACAGCTCTTACAAACTTTGCGCTAGTCACCAAAATTGGAAGGAAAATAGTTGGTGGCATCCCCATCTGCATCGGAGAATCTTTAAGGCAGCGTACACCCCTGCCCCATCCGTACCCCTTTGCAATCAGGCCTCTTTTTACCTGTTTTAATACTGGTATCGAGTATGCCGCAGTCGTCCGACTGCAACGTTTCCACTTGTTTTTCTTTAAATTTGTGTGCCTTTGACAATTGATTTACGACCCAAGTAGCGTTTGTTGTTGCTGTTGGGCCCGCATTGCTACTTTTTGTTGGTGTCATTGATTTTAAAAAAACAACAACAACATAACAAAACTTGGTGCGTCTAGAAAAATTTCCCAAACCAGAATATGTTTTGGGGGTGGATTCGCCTACTTGCTGCTTATATAACTTAGACAAAACGTAACACACTAACATTATTGATATATTATTGATATACAACTTCGAATAAGCAAAGGGCGTTCACATAAGCGCGTGTGTTGCTCTTAGGATAATCAGATAATTTGTAATCTCGCTCCGATCATGCGCCTTTGTTGTTGTTCATTTACGTTCACTCTCTATTTTATGTGCGCGCTCTGCATGTCAATCATAAAGTTTAATAACCCTAGCTCCTCCGCACACACTAAATTAAAGCTAAAGACAATATACAATTCACTTAACTGCAGCCTTTTAGATATGTTTTTCGTTGATTCAGTGCGTGCGAAGAAGGTAGCGATACTACGCTCTTTGTTTGAGTTGCAGAGCGCGCGCATACATAAGAGAGTTAGCCGAAATAGCTATAATTGGTGATGGAGCCTGCCTTTTTATAGCTCTTCTAAACAATATAAGTGCGCTTTGTCATACTTATGGTACTGCATGTGAGCTTCAAGAAGCAGCAGCAATATTTGCTGTAAATGACACGATATTATAGCTCGAGATTTTCATTTAAAAGTTAAAGCTTTAATGTAACTATTGACAATAGGTTCTTTGTTTGGAAGCGTGTAATGTTTCATGTACTCTGTGGAATGGCAAAAGCGGGGTTTACCACATATACATATTCTACTTTGGTTAGAAAATAAAATAAGACCAGATAAAATCGATAAAATTATCTGTGCCGAAATACCAAACGCAGATGAGGATCCTTTGTTATTTAACATTGTTAAGTCAAATATGATTCATGGTCCTTGCGGTGCATTTAATAATAAATCGCCATGCATGAAAAATGGAAAATGTACCAAAAGGTTTCCTCGACAATTACTTAAAGAATTTGTGACTGGAAAAGATAGTTACCCTCTATATCGTAGAAGATCGATAGAAGATGGGGGTAATGCAATTAATATAAATGGTAATTGCATAGATAATCGTTGGGTTGTGTCTTAAAGCTGTGTACTATTGAGAACATTTGAAGCTCACATAAATGTTGAGTATTGTAGTTCTGTAAAGTCTATTAAATACATTTGTAAATATGTTAATAAGGGCAGTGATCAAGCATCATTTACTCTTGAAGATCAACGTCATGAAATAAATATGTACGAAAGTGGCCGTTATATAAGTAGCTCAGAAGAGGTATGGAGAATGCTTGCATTTCCCATACATGAACGTTTTCCGGCTATTACACACTTAGCTGTTCATTTAGAAAATGGTCAACGGATATATTTTAACCCCAATAATCCGCAGAAATTACTTGACAGATTAAGCACTACACCCAAAACCACTTTGCTAGCCTTCTTTGAGCTATGCACACGTGATGAGTTTGCAAATACGCTTCTATATTGTGAAGTTCCATCTTTTTTTACATGGAATTGGGGTGTAAGGCTCTAGGATTACTAGAAGATGATAAGCACTGGGATTCAACTATAGCCGAAGCTGTCATATATCAAAATCCTACAAAACTAGAAAACTTTTTGCAATAATGTAAGTATTTTGTCAAATTTCGGATGCTCTTAAACTTTGGAATACTTATAAAAAGAGTTTCTCAGAAGATGTTTTTAGAGCCTTTCATTTTTCACAAGACAGAAATATTGATGAAAGTATTGTGAATAATGTATTAAATAAATGTCTTATTTACATTGAAGATATTGTACTGTCTATTGGTGGTCAAAACTTGACTTATTATGGACTTCCACTACCAATTAGATCCGAGGAAATTGTTTCAAATATTGAATATCATAGAGAAACAAATTATGAAAATTGCGATAATTTTGTTGTTAATAATGAGCTACTCCTTACTGCTGAGCAAAAACAAGTATACGAAAAGATACTACATAGCGTTGAAGCAGAAAAGGGAGAAATCTATTTTTTAGATGCATTTGGTGGAACAGGTAAAACGTTTCTTTTAAATTTATTATTGGCAAAGGTACGGCAAAGCAAAAAAATTGCATTGGCCGTTGCTTCTTCCGGTATCGTAGCCACTTTACTTAATGGTGGTCGCACAGCGCACTCTACACTAAAGATTCCATTTAATTTGATTCATTTAGAAACATCACATTGCTCAATTTCAAAGCAATCTAATATTGCTGCTGTGCTCAAAGATTGCAAGCTTATTGTTTGGGATGAGTGTACTTTGGCCCATAAATGTGCTTTTGAAGCTGTAGATCGATCTTTGAAAGACATTTGCGATGGTGAATACTTAATGGGTGGCATAACTGTTCTCTTAGCTGGTGATTTTCGTTAAAATCTTCCAGTGATCCCCAGAGGAACAAGAGCAGATGAAATAGATGCGTGCTTAAAGTCTTCAGTTTTGTGGCCCAAAATACAGAAAATTGCATTTACGAAAAATATGCGAGTGCACTTAAAAGGTGATAGCATAGCTGGTGAATTTGCAGAAATGCTTCTTCAAATAGGAAATGGATTATATCCAACCCATGATGGTAAAATAACTTTACCATCAACTTTGTGTCATGTTGTGAAAAGTATTGAAGAGCTAACTCTCAAAATATATCCGGATATTACAAATATCTCCCAAAAATCTCTCGAATGGTTTTCAGAACGTGCTATTTTGACTGCGAGAAATGGCAATGAATTGGAAATAAACGAGTTTTTATTAAAATCATTTCAAAGTGAAAAAATGACATAAAACTCTATTGATTCTGTGACTGAAATCAAAGATTCAGTTGATTACCCCGTCGAGTTTCTTAATTCATTAAATCCGCCTGGCCTGCCTCAACATAAATTAACTTTTAAGATTGGTCCACCTGTAATGTTGATTCGCAATTTGAAACCGCCAAAACTGTGCAATGGTACAAGATTGCAAGTTAAAGTCCTTCATAAGAATGTTGTCGAAGCAATGGTCTTTACTGGCAATGGTATAGATGAAACGGTTTTTATACCGAGAATTCCATTAATACCTTCTGATTCTGAATTGCCAATCCAATTTAAAAGATTGCAATTTCCTTTAAAAGTTTGCTTTGCCTTAACAATTAATAAATCACAAGGACTAGACTTAAGACACGACTTAAGCGGGCTACTTACTAGTAACTATTATATAATATTTGCAAAATAGAAAAACATTATATATAATGTCGCTTCAATTATTAAGTCGAAAATCGACTTAATTTTCTTGTGTTTAAAAAACAACAAAAGAAATTAAAAAACGTTGATCGTTATTTAAATATTTAAATAATAGCAATTAAATTTTATTATAACTTATCATAAAATACGTATTTTAAGTGAACTTATATATATCATATTTTAAAGGAATGTGTATTGTTCGGAGCAGCAACAGCCGATCGAGCAAAATAGATTAATTATACATTCTTTTTGCCTTGCGTGGCCTACCTTACCATCACATCACTATAGAGTAGCTTAAATTATTTTGATGTTCTCTTGCACTTATCTTAAGTTGGCTATCAATGCTCGCTTTATGATTATATCCGTAACGCATCGGCAAGCTTTGTACGTCGCCGCTTGCATATTCCTCTGTTAGTTGTTCAAACATATTCGGTGCGAACAAGTCATAAGCATTGTGACAATTACAAATAAACATCGGTTTGATTTGTAGTTCTGTCTTTTGTTTTATTTTCATTTTCGGAAATTAAAGCGCTCAAAAATATTAGCGCTTCAAACATTGGTGACCCCGACGTGATTTTGTTATTACTCGTTCTGTCTGCACAACAACAATTCGGTTTTGTGCAAATGTTAACAATCCAAACATCACGCAAAAAACAATAAAGCTTCTAGGGCCTAATAAATATGTGCATAGTGCACATATATTTCGGCACATGCATATATATATATATAATTATTAATTAATTAATTAATATATATTAATATATATTAATATACATTAATAATAATTAATTAATATTATTAATTAATTAATTAATATATATATATATATATATATATATATATATATATATATATATATATATATATATATATATATATATTAATTAATTATATAAATATGTATATATATATATATATATATGTCAGAGAACAATTTAGCAAACATGAAATCTTATGTTAGAGTTATGTTAAACGATTGAATAACATTATGTTAATATTAAGTAAATGTTAAATTACGAATGAATATGAAAATAAAGCGAAGTACCGACTCACAAAGAGACATGGCAGAATAACGGCATGTGGTTCAGGAATGTGGTCGGAATATGAAGACAGAGCGAGGTTCGAGAACGAGACATTATTGTCAACCGCGCGTGGCGCAATTAGTTGTCGAGAACAAAAGGGAAGAAGGAATAGAATGTGACGGTTGTGCGAATGGCACGAGCAGAGAGACACGGGCAGAGTGAAGCCGTGTTAGAAGAAGTTGAGTTCAGTGGAAGCGTGAGAGTTGAAACGACAACACAAATTGCGACTCGCGGTGTTCTAAAAAAATATACTTTCGGCCATAGATAAAACAATTAAAGAATGAATGACGATATTATCGAGTACTCCCCGACATCAGAAGTGGGATCACCACAGCTGCAATATCATGGTGACAGCAACCTGCAAGCAATTTTGGATTCGCAGAACCAAAAATTCATGGAGATGTTTAAGGCAATGCAAGCTGCAGGAAATCAACGTAAAACGTCGTTGCCAACTTTCGATCCAGATGCTGCTGGGGCTGATGCTGTCTCGTGGTGCAAAACCGTGGATATAATCCTGGCCGAACATCCACTGGAAGGAAGTGCATTAATCATGTCACTCAGCAAGGCGTTAGTTGGAAGTGCGTCTCAATGGCTCGCCCAAATCAGTTATATTGGAATGACATGGCACGTGTTTAGAGATTTATTCACACAACGCTTCGATGGAATAGAGACGCCAGCCGCCATCTTGCTGAATATTTTGAACGGGAAGCCGAATGCAAACGAATGTGTGTCAGTGTATGCAAGACGACTAGTGACGTCATTGCTGTCGACAGGGAAAGCGATGAATCTGGAAGAGATAGCAGTATCACTCGTTTTGGCACACACTGCTAAAACCGATTCGAAATTGCAGAAGTTGCTTTTTACAACGAATGTGAAAACGCGCATTGAACTTCAGCAACAATTAAAAGCACACGCATATTCCAAACGGAGCGATCATTTTGTTTCGGATGAGGGTCCAGATAGGAAGAAGTCCAGATTGCAGAATCAAAGTAAATGCTTCTACTGCAAGAAACCCGGACACAAGATGATAGAATGCCGCATGAAGAAAGCAGACGAAAAACCCAAAGTGAAGACGAACCATCAGTAGAGTAAACCAGGCGTAACATGTTACCGGTGTGGTGAAACAGGTCACATTGCTTCAGCGTGTACAAGAAGAGCAGCCGCAACGGGCAATAACCATAGCAGCGAGAAACGAGTGGATATGTGCTTAGTTCTGGAGCCAAAAGGAGAAATGCGTCAACTGGGTGAGCTCTTTCCATTCTTCTTCGACTCGGGAGCCGAATGTTCTTTAATAAAAGAGTCAATTAGTAATAAGCTTGCTGGCAAGAGAATTAACAAATTGGTTATTCTGAGAGGCATAGGTGAAAACATTGTCAGAAGCAACTTACAAATTTTGGCAACTGTACAGATTTCACAATTTAGTATTGAAATTATGTTCCACGTGGTGCCGAATAATTGTCTAAAGCACAACGTAATGATTGGTCGTGAAATTTTGCATCTAGGCTTTGGTGTGACAATTGAAGCTAATAATTTTAATATTTACAAAATCAAAACGATTAACGCTGTACATAACGAAACATGTGATGAGAGAAATGTGGAAATGTTAGAAAATTTGATTGATGGAAATGTAGAATTAGCTGAGACCGATAAGCAGAGATTAAAAGAGATTTTAAAGGAGCAGTCTGCCAATTTCATAAATGGAATCCCAAATAGACGTGTAACTTCAGGCGCATTAGAAATTCGTTTAGTTGACCAAAACAAAACTGTTCAGAGACGTCCGTACAGATTAAGCGTAAATGAAAAAGAACTGGTGAGAGATAAAATACAGCAGATGATTGACGCTAATGTCATTCGACCAAGTAACTCACCATTCGCTAGTCCGATGCTGTTAGTGAAAAAGAAGGACGGTAGTGACAGACTCTGTGTTGACTATCGAGAACTAAATGCGAATACAGTATGTGACAAGTATCCCTTGCCCTTGATATCGGACCAAATCGCGAGACTACGTGATGGAAAATATTTCTCCAGTCTTGATATGGCAAGCGGATTTTACCAAATCTCGATTCACGAAGAATCTATTGAGCGAACGGCTTTTGTGACCCCAGAGGGTCAATATGAATTTTTAGCGATGCCACTTGGGCTGAAAAATGCCTCATCAGTATTTCAGCGTGCGATAGTTCGAGCTTTGGGTGAGTTAGCATATTCATTTGCAGTTGTTTATATAGACGATGTGTTGATAGTTGCACATTCAAAAGAGGAAGCTTTTGAATTATTGAGAATCGTACTTAAAACATTATCAACGGCAGGTTTTTCATTTAATATCAAAAAATGTAATTTTTTGGAAACAGGCGTTGAATACCTGGGATTTTATATTAGAGACGGCGAAATAAAACCAAATTCCCGCAAAATAAAAGCTTTATCAGATTTGCCAAGACCTAATACAGCCACTCAACTAAGGCAATTTATTGGCTTGGCATCCTATTTTCGGCAGTTTGTGCCCCGCTTCTCGGAACGGATGAAGCCATTGTATCGATTGACATCAGATGGCAACAAATTTGTTTGGACGGAGAAGCAAGAACAAATACGACAAGATATTATTCGTGTCCTTACTAGCGATCCAGTTCTAGTTATCTTTGACCCACAACTTCCAATAGAATTGCATACCGATGCCAGCTCGCTGGGTTATGGTGCGATACTGATACAAAAGATTGAAGGCAAGCGTAAAGTAGTAGAATATTATAGCAAATGCACTTTGGGTTCAGAATCAAAATACCACTCGTACGAATTGGAAACTTTGGCGGTATATAATGCTGTCAAGCACTTTCGACACTACTTGCATGGTCAAAAATTTGTAGTATTTACCGATTGTAACTCGCTAAAAGCAAGCCGTACAAAGACCGAATTAACACCCAGAGTGCATCGCTGGTGGGCATATCTGCAGATTTTTGATTTTAGTATCGAATACAGGAAGGGGAGTCAAATGGCGCATGTGGATTTTTTATCACGAAATCCGATTCCTTTAGAAATAAATAAAGCCAATAGAGTGAAGGAAATTCGTGTTGATCTAGCAGAAATCACGGACAATTGGTTGTTAGCTGAACAACGACGAGATCCAAACATAACCGAAATAGTTCAGCAGTTAAACAATGGTGGAATGCACGATGACATAGCAAAAACGTATGAAATCCGAGCCGGACTGTTACATCGCTTAATCCAAAGAAATAATAGAACTCGCTGTTTACCTGTAATTCCCCGGGCATTTAAGTGGTCAGTGATCAACCATGTCCATGAAGCGATTATGCATCTAGGGTGGCAGAAAACGTTGGACAAGGTATACGAACAATATTGGTTCGAGAATATGTCCACGTATGTCAAGAAGTTTGTTGAAAACTGTATAACGTGCAAATTGTCCAAGCCTGCATCGGGAAAGGTACAAATGGAAATGCATCCGATACCGAAGGTGGAGATACCGTGGCACACTATTCATATTGATATTAGTGGAAAATTGAGTGGCAAGAACGACTTGAAAGAGTACGTCATAGTTCAGGTAGATGCCTTTACTAAGTTTGTCCATTTATATCATACGCTAAATCTAGACACCAACAATTGTATACGGGCTGTGAAAGCTACCATTTCGCTCTTTGGAGCACCAACTCGAATTATTGCAGATCAGGGTAGAAGTTTTGCTAGCAATGGATTCCGTGAATTTTGTCTAGCTAACAAAATAGATTTACATTTGATCGCAACAGGTGCTAGCCGAGCAAACGGGCAGGTAGAACGTGTGATGGGCACTTTAAAAGGTATGCTAACGGCGGTGGAAACAAGTGAACGTTCTTGGCAAGAAGCTTTAAGTGAGGTGCAATTGGCCATGAATTGTACTACCAATAGGGTGACGAAGTTTAGCCCACTAGAATTGTTGATTGGTAGAGAGGCAAGGCCATTGAGTTTAATGCCAATAGGTGATGAAATTAAAATTGATTCTGTCGAAGCAAGAATTCAAGCCAGAGAAAATATGATCAAAAATGCAGTATATGAGAAAAATAGGTTTGATAAGAATAAAGCACAAATTGTGAGACATAAGGTTGGTGATCACGTTTTGCTAAAAGGTGAAGAACGGCATCAAGCTAAGTTGGACCCTAAATTTAAGGGACCATTTGTTGTGATTGAGTTACTTGACGGTGACCGTTACGTTTTGAAGTCGCTGACTAGCAAAAGGACTTATAAGTATGCACATGAGAGTCTGCGTTCGTTGCCAGATCAGCAAGTAGATCTTGAATTTGATGATGAAATTGACCACGGTGAAAAAGACGATGGTCAAGGAGTCACCTCTGATAAGTGAAATACAGAGGACATTACGCGCAGGGGCTAGATCCTGGCGACAATGGGCATGCCAATGATGGGTGTCATTGGTCGTGGACGTGTGACCCGTTGAGGGATCATGGTACGTGAGGTACATATCGTCACTGGTGGTGGCAAGAGCCTGATAACTGTGTTGCGATTTGACGAAGAGCCAAACGGTCGAGTTTAAGTGAAAAGCTGACGTTTGAAGACGCATGCAAAATGTGTAGTATAAGTTAAGGAAGAAAAATGAAGCGATGAATGTGCCATACGATTAAGTTTGATTTAAATTATGAAAATGAGATGCGTTTATTCATGAAGTAAGACGTGATGCCAATTTTATGTAGCGTATTGTACACGAGGACGTGTAAGAGCCAGGAAGGCCGTGTCAGAGAACAATTTAGCAAACATGAAATCTTATGTTAGAGTTATGTTAAACGATTGAATAACATTATGTTAATATTAAGTAAATGTTAAATTACGAATGAATATGAAAATAAAGCGAAGTACCGACTCAAAAAGAGACATGGCAGAATAACGGCATGTGGTTCAGGAATGTGGTCGGAATATGAAGACAGAGCGAGGTTCGAGAACGAGACAATATTCTCAACCGCGCGTGGCGCAATTAGTTGTCGAGAACAAAAGGGAAGAAGGAATAGAATGTGACGGTTGTGCGAATGGCACGAGCAGAGAGACACGGGCAGAGTGAAGCCGTGTTAGAAGAAGTTGAGTTCAGTGGAAGCGTGAGAGTTGAAACGACAACACAAATTGCGACTCGCGGTGTTCTAAAATAATATACTTTCGGCCATAGATAAAACAATTAAAGAATGAATGACGATATTATCGAGTACTCCCCGACACATATATATATATATATATATTAATTAATTAATTAATAATAGTAAGATATCCATATGCATACCAAACCACATATGCATATCTCAAACTTATTGTAAACAATATCTTTATTCACACCAACCCAATTATTAATAATTGTAAACAAATCATCCCAATCACGCCACAAGCGCGAAATTGTCAATATAAACATTTTTCGGCTTCAGCATAGAAAGAAGCCAAAACAAAAGATAGCCACTTATGGTATATAAACTCAGAGCAAGAACTTTGAGATTCGAGTTTGATTTTAAGTTTAAAACGAGTAAGACGTCTCGCATTCGTATTCTTGTAAAACATAACTATCAATACTTCAATAAATTAATAAAGTGATTATTAGTGATAATATAAAATAAAACAGTGTTTTTATTTTGTTGTCACATATAATACGCAAACTTATTATTGGCGCAGCCGGTAGGATAAGTGAAAAAAAAGTGCAATACTTGACAACACACTTATCCGCTAAAGAACAGACGTGACTTAACACACTTAATAGTGTTCAAATAATTAAAAACGAATACTGGAAAAACACACTGATCCGCAAAAGAACATTGTGAACTTAACACAGTTAATAGTGATTAAATAATAAAAAACCAATGCACGCAAAAATAGTAAAGTATTTGAAGACTTTAAAAACAATCAAACAAAAATTGAAAATGACAGCCGTATTAAGTGACGCAGAGGTTAATCAGGCCTTGTCGCAAATAAGGCAAGTGCCACAGTTTAATGGAAATCATGACGAATGAAGCGCATTCATCAGGAGGATTGAATATATAATACACCTTTATCCAACTACAAATCCACGTCAACAAAGCATTATTTATGGAGCCATAGAAGTACAAGTCGTCGGGGAGGCACAACGAATTTCACAATTATCATTCGCCAATAACTGGACAGATTTAAAGAGGGCATTAACGGAGGAATATAAAACACAAACACCGATCGAGGAACTACTGAGACAGCTATACAACACACACTTCAACGGAAATCTACGTAAGTTCATAGGAGAGTTAGAACGAAAATCATATGTTATAACAAATAAGTTAACTTTAGAAAACAACCAAGCAAATATGCACGTGTATATAAACGCAATGAATAACAAAAGATGTAATTAAAAGAAAAATTCCGGATAGAATTCTTATGATATTAGCCAGATATGATATAACAACCAGCCACTTATTTAAAGTAGCAGCACAACGGGAGGGATTATACGAAAATAGTGTGATTGATACAACAAAAAATAATAAATATCAAAATGCAAATAAAACTAATTCAGGTCAAAAATATCAAGCAAATTTTAACCAAAGTACACCTATTTATCCCACTAACCAAATTAATCACAACTATCCAAACAATAATTACAATAACTCACGTGCAGGCAGTCCACAAAATAACAAACAAACATTTAATGAATTTCAACAAAAACTACATCAGGGTAGACAACAAAATCCAATGAATTATCCAAACAATGGAACTTCAAATGCACAATCATTTAATTATCAAAACCAACCCCAGAAAAGACAAAGAGAAAGTAACAGCGGAGTGTCAAATATGGATACAACCGAAAATTTTCAAGCAGTTGCCTGGGACGAATAAATAATAATAATCCATTCATAATTGTGATTATGAATGACAATCCATTAAAGTGTGCAATAGACACAGGGTCTACTATTAATATAATGAATAAAAATTATTTAAACTCTCCAATTAAAAACGAAGAACTAAATGTTCACACAATCAATGGTAATATAAAACTAACAGATTGCATTACAATAGGTTCGTGTAAAATTTGTCCATTCAAACAGAAATTTTATTTACATAAGTTTTCAAATCGATATGATTTATTACTCGGAAGAAATTATTTAGAAGCTTGCAAAGCAAAAATTGATTATGAAGAGAGCGCAGTAACATTTAAATATTTAAATATGATCCAAATATAAACGTAGAGGAAGAACCAGCACCACAGTGCCTAGCACAGTACCTTCAGTTGAAGACTTACAATTCAATTTCGTAATAAACGAAGAATTAAAAGAATCAAATGAATTTCGACTAGATCACTTAAACGATGAAGAAAAAATGTGTATTTCAAAGTTATTACATTAATTTCGAGATATTCAGTACCACGAAGGCGACAATTTGACTTTCACCAGTACTGTTAAACACTCGATAGTAACAAAACATGAAGATTCAATTTATAAAAGATCATATAAGTATTCACAAATACAACATGAGGAAATAGACAAACAAGTTAAGGAAATGTTAGAGCAAGGGATAATAAGAAAATCTCAATCACCTTATAATTCACCAGTAATGGTAATTCCAAAAAAATTGGATGCCTCAGGTAAACAAAAATATAGAGTAGTAATTGACTACAGATTTCTAAATGAAATCACAATTGACGACAAATTCCCAATTCCAATTATGGACGAAATTTTAGATAAACTTGGCAGATGCCAATATTTCACAACTCTTGATCTAGCAAAAGGCTATCATCAAATACAAATGGACCCTAAGTCAATACCAAAAACAGCATTTTCCACTAAACATGGGCATTACGAATACACACGTATGCCATTTGGTCTAAAAAATGCACCAGCAACTTTCCAACGTTGTATGAACAATTTATTGGAAGATCTAATCTACAAAAATTGTTTAGTATTTTTAGATGACATTATAATCTACTCCACTTCATTGGAAGAGCACATTTTGTCACTAAATAAGGTATTCACAAAACTAAGGGAAGCCAACTTAAAATTGCAATTAGACAAGTGTGAATTTCTAAAAAAGGAAACTGAATTTTTAGGACATGTTGTAACAACAGAAGGCAAAAAACCAAATCCAAAAAAAATAAATGCAGTAATGAATTATCCCATACCAAAGACTCCAAAAGAAATAAAACAATTTTTAGGATTATGTGGATTTTATAGAAAATTCATTCCCAACTTTGCAAATATCGTCAAACCTATGACACTTAAATTAAAAAAAGGAGCAACAGTAGATATTAAAGAGGAATCATACATCTTAGCATTCGAAAAATTAAAATTACTTATTACATCCGACATCATTTTAATACATCCAGATTATAACAAACCATTTTGTCTTACAACGGATGCCAGTAACGTAGCTTTAGGAGCAGTCCTAACACAAAATCAAAATCCAATATGTTTCGCGAGTAGAACTTTAAATAAACACGAAATAAATTACTCAACCATAGAAAAAGAATTGCTTGCAGTTGTATGGGCAACAAAAACTTTTAGAACATTTTTATATGGTAGAAAATTTGAGATTTTAAGCGATCACAAACCATTAGTATGGTTAAACAATATAAAAGAACCCAATATGAAACTCCAAAGGTGGAAAATAAAATTAAATGAATTTGATTATACAATTAAGTATTTACCAGGGAAAGAAAATCATGTAGCGGACGCATTGTCACGCGTACAACTAAACGAAAATCTATTAGGAGAGGAAGAAAGCCAAATCACCTGTGCAACAATTCATAGTGTACAAGAAGACAATCAAGGGTACATCCAAATCACAGAAAGACCGTTAAACTATTATAACAGACAAATTGAATTAATTAAGGGAATTGAAAATAAGACAGAGGTAACTAATTATTTTCACAAGAAAAATATTAAAATAATATATACAGAAATGACAAACGCAAAAGCAAAAGAAATCGTAAAAGAATATTTATGCGTTAAAAATAGTGCTTTATATTTTCATGATGACAAAGATTTTCAAATTTTTCAAAGAGCCTATGTAGAAATAATTAATCCAGAAAGCAAAATAAAAGCACTGAAGAGTAACTTAAAACTAAGAGACTTACAACCGTATGCAGAGTTCAAAGAATAAATATTAAATAGACACATTGAGTTATTACATCCAGGGATAGAAAAAACAATAAATTGGTTTAAAGAAAAATTTTACTATCCAGATTATCAAAAGATAATACAAAATATTATAAATGTATGTCATGTTTGTAACATGTCAAAAACTGAACACAGAAACACAAAATTATTATTTGAATTAACCCCAGAGACAAACTACATTAGAGAAAAATATGTTATGGATTTTTATTTAGTTGAAAACAAACAATTTCTATCATGCATAGACATTTATTCTAAATTTGCGACATTAGTCGAAGTCTAAAGCAGAGACTGGTTAGAAGCAAAGCGTGCTATTTTAAAAGTATTCGAATTAATGGGAAAACCGACAGAAATCAAAGCAGACAAAGACTCAGCATTCATATGTGCAGCATTACAACAGTGGTTAAGATCAGAAAATGTTAAAATTAACATATTAACAAGCAAAAATGGTATATCAGACATAGAACGATTTCATAAAACTATCAACGAAAAATTACGATATATTAATAGTGACTCTAACATAGAAAACAAACAGACAAAATAGAAATCATATTATTCACATATAATCATAAAACTAAACATAAGACTACTAATAGTACACCAGCCGACATATTTATGTACGCAGGAACACTAATTTATGACACACAAGGCAATAAGAAACGACAAATAGAGAAGTTAAACGAAACACGAGAAGAATATGAAATAGATACAAGATATAGAGCATCACCATTGGTAAAGGCCAAAATAACTAACCCATTCAGAAAGACCGGTACATTAAGGCAAATAGATGAAAAACATTACGAAGAAACAAATAGAGGTAGAAAAGTAACACATTATAAATCAAAATTCAAAAAGAAAATAAAACTAATGCAAGTAAATATGTTAATTGCAGCGAACCAGATAATGACAGGAATAACGGCCAATAAACATCAATCATTTAAATCAATAAAGATACTTTTAATATTACTAACATTCCTAACGGTAACTATCAAAGGCCAAAGTATTGATATCAATCCAATAAAAGCAAACAACGGGTACTTAATATTTAAAACAGGAGTAATGGAAATACCCACAAATTATGAATATCATTATTTAATTGTAAATTTAACAAAAATAGAAAGTGTTTATAATAATTTATTAATACAAGCCAAGGAATTTAAAAATGCAACCAAAATTATCTATTTTATCGAAAAATTAAATAGAGAAATCAATGGAATAACAATACTAAAACGTCAAAAGAGAGGATTAATAAATTTAGTAGGAAAAACTTACAAATACTTATTTGGAACATTAGATTCAGAAGATAAAGATGAGTTAGAACAAAAAATACAATAATTAGACAAAAACAGCGTTTAAGTAAATAAATTAAAACATGTAATAAACACAGTAAACAAATTAATCGAAACAATGAAAACATATAAAACAAATGAAGAAAGATACAAGAAGTTAGACATGCTAATTTTCAATTTAGAACATTTCACCGAATATATAGAAGACATAGAGATGGCCATGCAACTAACAAGATTAGGATATTTAATCCCAAATTACTAAAGCATAACATTAAAACATCCACTTGGTTAAAATATGATACAAAAGAAATTTACATTATATCACATATTAAAACACCTATTTTTGATATAATACCATACCCAGATGAAAATAATAATATTTTAACAGAAACAATTCAGGAAAGATATTTTATAAATAATAATAAAGTATATGGCACAAGAGCCAAAAATCAAATAATTAAATATATATATATATATATATATATATATATATATATATATATATATATATAAATATATATATAATAATAAGTTTACGTATTATATTGACAGTTATGTTTTACAAGAATACGAATGCGAGACGTCTTACTCGTTTTAAACTTAAAATCAAACTCGAATCTCAAAGTTCTTGCTCTGAGTTTATATACCATAAGTGGCTATCTTTTGTTTTGGCTTCTTTCTATGCTGAAGCCGAAAAATGTTTATATTGACAATTTCGCGCTTGTGGCGTGATTGGGATGATTTGTTTACAATTATTAATAATTGGGTTGGTGTGAATACAGATATTGTTTACAATAGTTTGGTGTGGATACAGATATTGTTTACAATAAGTTTGAGATATGCATAAGTGGTTTGGTATATATATATATATATATATGAATCCGCAATTAAGTGCACGGATCATATAGTGTATTTAACCTCAATTCGTCAATATCTTTCGCTTTGTGCAGTGTTCGCCTTCTGCAATCGGCAGAACAGGTGCCACCTGTATACTCACACACACTTGTACGTATGTACGTGTAACCGTCAACCGCGCTACCCGGTTTTATCGTGCAATCAGCACAAGATAAGTAAACATTTTTGCCTATTGCCCTTTGTTGACGATCTTTGAACAAAAAGAAGCTGTACGCAGGCTAATAACCTTTGGTGCGCGCTTTGTCATTATTGTTGGTACGCTTTACACGTCGTGATCGGGCTTTCACAGAACGGTTTTAAACAGTGTCGGCGCGCAAATTTTTTGTTAACGTTCACCAAACTTTAAAGAACATAAATTAAGGGCCAGTTTCTCAATGTCTGGTTAGCTAAACTAACAAATGGTTAGCTTAACTATCTGATGGTTAGTCAAAATTGAGTTTCTCAATGTCTGGTTAGGGTTGTTTGTGATTAAAACTAACATGAGGCCTGAGTGCCGGCTAAAATTTGTTCTCTCGTTAAGTGCCGATATAAACATCGATAAAATTATCGTTATGGTGCATTTACACTAGTTGATAAACAAGTCAACGTTGATATCAACTTTATCAATCCTAGTGTGAACAGCTGTCTACTAGATCAACTGTTGCGTTGACAGTAGATTGACAATGCGAAAATCATCAGTTGTTGCTCTGAGTGTAAACATAGTGTAAACACTTTGTGTCAACAGTTGAAGTCACAATCGGCGCGTTGACAACACACAATTAAGTTGAGCTCATGTTCATTCTTTTGCTGTGTGTTGACAAACTTTAAGTACATATTACTTCGCTTCGCGATTCGTTTTTTTTAATGTTGTCTGCTTTTTCAACTGTGCAGTCTATAAAAAACAAAAATTAGTAATAAAAAGATTTTCAAATTTTTCAAAGAGCCTATGTAGAAATAATTAATCCAGAAAGCAAAATAAAAGCACTGAAGAGTAACTTAAAACTAAGAGACTTACAACCGTATGCAGAGTTCAAAGAATAAATATTAAATAGAAACATTGAGTTATTACATCCAGGGATAGAAAAAACAATAAATTGGTTTAAAGAAAAATTTTACTATCCAGATTATCAAAAGATAATACAAAATATTATAAATGTATGTCATGTTTGTAACATGTCAAAAACTGAACACAGAAACACAAAATTATTATTTGAATTAACCCCAGAGACAAACTACATTAGAGAAAAATATGTTATGGATTTTATTTAGTTGAAAACAAACAATTTCTATCATGCATAGACATTTATTCTAAATTTGCGACATTAGTCGAAGTCTAAAGCAGAGACTGGTTAGAAGCAAAGCGTGCTATTTTAAAAGTATTCGAATTAATGGGAAAACCGACAGAAATCAAAGCAGACAAAGACTCAGCATTCATATGTGCAGCATTACAACAGTGGTTAAGATCAGAAAATGTTAAAATTAATATATTAACAAGCAAAAATGGTATATCAGACATAGAACGATTTCATAAAACTATCAACGAAAAATTACGATATATTAATAGTGACTCTAACATAGAAAACAAACAGACAAAATAGAAATCATATTATTCACATATAATCATAAAACTAAACATAAGACTACTAATAGTACACCAGCCGACATATTTATGTAAGCAGGAACACTAATTTATGACACAAAAGGCAATAAGAAACGACAAATAGAGAAGTTAAACGAAACACGAGAAGAATATGAAATAGATACAAGATATAGAGCATCACCATTGGTAAAGGCCAAAATAACTAACCCATTCAGAAAGACCGGTACATTAAGGCAAATAGATGAAAAACATTACGAAGAAACAAATAAAGGTAGAAAAGTAACACATTATAAATCAAAATTCAAAAAGAAAAATAAAACTAATGCAAGTAAATATGTTAATTGCAGCGAACCAGATAATGACAGGAATAACGGCCAATAAACATCAATCATTTAAATCAATAAAGATACTTTTAATATTACTAACATTCCTAACGGTAACTATCAAAGGCCAAAGTATTGATATCAATCCAATAAAAGCAAACAACGGGTACTTAATATTTAAAACAGGAGTAATGGAAATACCCACAAATTATGAATATCATTATTTAATTGTAAATTTAACAAAAATAGAAAGTGTTTATAATAATTTATTAATACAAGCCAAGGAATTTAAAAATGCAACCAAAATTATCTATTTTATCTAAAAATTAAATAGAGAAATCAATGGAATAACAATACTAAAACGTCAAAAGAGAGGATTAATAAATTTAGTAGGAAAAACTTACAAATACTTATTTGGAACATTAGATTCAGAAGATAAAGATGAGTTAGAACAAAAAATACAATAATTAGACAAAAACAGCGTTCAAGTAAATAAATTAAACCATGTAATAAACACAGAAAACAAATTAATCGAAACAATGAAAACATATAAAACAAATGAAGAAAGATACAAGAAGTTAGACATGCTAATTTTCAATTAGAACATTTCACCGAATATATAGAAGACATAGAGATGGCCATGCAACTAACAAGATTAGGAATATTTAATCCCAAATTACTAAAGCATAACATTAAAACATCCACTTGGTTAAAATATGATACAAAAGAAATTTACATTATATCACATATTAAAACACCTATTTTTGATATAATACCATACCCAGATGAAAATAATAATATTTTAACAGAAACAATTCAGGAAAGATATTTTATAAATAATAATAAAGTATATGGCACAAGAGCCAAAAATCAAATAATTAAATATCTATATATATATATATATATATATATATATATATAAATATATATATAATAATAAGTTTACGTATTATATTGACAGTTATGTTTTACAAGAATACGAATGCGAGACGTCTTACTCGTTTTAAACTGAAATCAAACTCGAATCTCAAAGTTCTTGCTCTGAGTTTATATACCATAAGTGGCTATCTTTTGTTTTGGCTTCTTTCTATGCTGAAGCCGAAAAATGTTTATATTGACAATTTCGCGCTTGTGGCGTGATTGGGATGATTTGTTTACAATTATTAATAATTGGGTTGGTGTGAATACAGATATTGTTTACAATAGTTTGGTGTGGATACAGATATTGTTTACAATAAGTTTGAGATATGCATAAGTGGTTTGGTATATATATATATATATATATGAATCCGCAATTAAGTGCACGGATCATATAGTGTATTTAACCTCAATTCGTCAATATCTTTCGCTTTGTGCAGTGTTCGCCTTCTGCAATCGGCAGAACAGGTGCCACCTGTATACTCACACACACTTGTACGTATGTACGTGTAACCGTCAACCGCGCTACCCGGTTTTATCGTGCAATCAGCACAAGATAAGTAAACATTTTTGCCTATTGCCCTTTGTTGACGATCTTTGAACAAAAAGAAGCTGTACGCAGGCTAATAACCTTTGGTGCGCGCTTTGTCATTATTGTTGGTACGCTTTACACGTCGTGATCGGGCTTTCACAGAACGGTTTTAAACAGTGTCGGCGCGCAAATTTTTGTTAACGTTCACCAAACTTTAAAGAACATAAATTAAGGGCCAGTTTCTCAATGTCTGGTTAGCTAAACTAACAAATGGTTAGCTTAACTATCTGATGGTTAGTCAAAATTGAGTTTCTCAATGTCTGGTTAGGGTTGTTTGTGATTAAAACTAACATGAGGCCTGAGTGCCGGCTAAAATTTGTTCTCTCGTTAAGTGCCGATATAAACATCGATAAAATTATCGTTATGGTGCATTTACACTAGTTGATAAACAAGTCAACGTTGATATCAACTTTATCAATCCTAGTGTGAACAGCTGTCTACTAGATCAACTGTTGCGTTGACAGTAGATTGACAATGCGAAAATCATCAGTTGTTGCTCTGAGTGTAAACATAGTGTAAACACTTTGTGTCAACAGTTGAAGTCACAATCGGCGCGTTGACAACACACAATTAAGTTGAGCTCATGTTCATTCTTTTGCTGTGTGTTGACAAACTTTAAGTACATATTAAAGGTGGCAGCACTTCGCTTCGCCATCCGTTTTTATTAATGTTGTCTGCTTTTTCAGCTGTGCAGTCTATAAAAAACAAAAATTAGTAATAAAAAGATTTTCAAATTTTTCAAAGAGCCTATGTAGAAATAATTAATCCAGAAAGCAAAATAAAAGCACTGAAGAGTAACTTAAAACTAAGAGACTTACAACCGTATGCAGAGTTCAAAGAATAAATATTAAATAGACACATTGAGTTATTACATCCAGGGATAGAAAAAACAATAAATTGGTTTAAAGAAAAATTTTACTATCTAGATTATCAAAAGATAATACAAAATATTATAAATGTATGTCATGTTTGTAACATGTCAAAAACTGAACACAGAAACACAAAATTATTATTTGAATTAACCCCAGAGACAAACTACATTAGAGAAAAATATGTTATGGATTTTTATTTAGTTGAAAACAAACAATTTCTATCATGCATAGACATTTATTCTAAATTTGCGACATTAGTCGAAGTCTAAAGCAGAGACTGGTTAGAAGCAAAGCGTGCTATTTTAAAAGTATTCGAATTAATGGGAAAACCGACAGAAATCAAAGCAGACAAAGACTCAGCATTCATATGTGCAGCATTACAACAGTGGTTAAGATCAGAAAATGTTAAAATTAATATATTAACAAGCAAAAATGGTATATCAGACATAGAACGATTTCATAAAACTATCAACGAAAAATTACGATAAATTAATAGTGACTCTAACATAGAAAACAAACAGACAAAATAGAAATCATATTATTCACATATAATCATAAAACTAAACATAAGACTACTAATAGTACACCAGCTGACATATTTATGTACGCAGGAACACTAATTTATGACACACAAGGCAATAAGAAACGACAAATAGAGAAGTTAAACGAAACACGAGAAGAATATGAAATAGATACAAGATATAGAGCATCACCATTGGTAAAGGCCAAAATAACTAACCCATTCAGAAAGACCGGTACATTAAGGCAAATAGATGAAAAACATTACGAAGAAACAAATAGAGGTAGAAAAGTAACACATTATAAATCAAAATTCAAAAAGAAAAATAAAACTAATGCAAGTAAATATGTTAATTGCAGCGAACCAGATAATGACAGGAATAACGGCCAATAAACATCAATCATTTAAATCATTAAATATACTTTTAATATTACTAACATTCCTAACGGTAACTATCAAAGGCCAAAGTATTGATATCAATCCAATAAAAGCAAACAACGGGTACTTAATATTTAAAACAGGAGTAATGGAAATACCCACAAATTATGAATATCATTATTTAATTGTAAATTTAACAAAAATAGAAAGTGTTTATAATAATTTATTAATACAAGCCAAGGAATTTAAAAATGCAACCAAAATTATCTATTTTATCTAAAAATTAAATAGAGAAATCAATGGAATAACAATACTAAAACGTCAAAAGAGAGGATTAATAAATTTAGTAGGAAAAACTTACAAATACTTATTTGGAACATTAGATTCAGAAGATAAAGATGAGTTAGAACAAAAAATACAATAATTAGACAAAAACAGCGTTCAAGTAAATAAATTAAAACATGTAATAAACACAGTAAACAAATTAATCGAAACAATGAAAACATATAAAACAAATGAAGAAAGATACAAGAAGTTAGACATGCTAATTTTCAATTTAGAACATTTCACCGAATATATAGAAGACATAGAGATGGCCATGCAACTAACAAGATTAGGAATATTTAATCCCAAATTACTAAAGCATAACATTAAAACATCCACTTGGTTAAAATATGATACAAAAGAAATTTACATTATATCACATATTAAAACACCTATTTTTGATATAATACCATACCCAGATGAAAATAATAATATTTTAACAGAAACAATTCAGGAAAAATATTTTATAAATAATAATAAAGTATATGGCACAAGAGCCAAAAATCAAATAATTAAATATACTTTTAATATATATATATATATATATAAATATATATATAATAATTAGTTTGCGTATTATATGTGACAAAAAATATAAAAACCATTTTTTATTTTATATTATCACTAATAATCACTTTATTAATTTATTGAAGTATTGACAGTTATGTTTTACAAGAATACGAATGCGAGACGTCTTACTCGTTTTAAACTTAAAATCAAACTCGAATCTCAAAGTTCTTGCTCTGAGTTTATATACCATAAGTGGCTATCTTTTGTTTTGGCTTCTTTCTATGCTGAAGCCGAAAAATGTTTATATTGACAATTTCGCGCTTGTGGCGTGATTGGGATGATTTGTTTACAATTATTAATAATTGGGTTGGTGTGAATACAGATATTGTTTACAATAGTTTGGTGTGGATACAGATATTGTTTACAATAAGTTTGAGATATGCATAAGTGGTTTGGTATATATATATATATATATATGAATCCGCAATTAAGTGCACGGATCATATAGTGTAATAATATTGTAATAGTATTAAGTAAGCGATAGTATCATTAGCATAAGAACAACACATGTATCTATCGATAGTTTTAATAATGATCGATGAAAGCGCATCGCTATGTAAGCGCTTCTTCTTGCTTAATCAACTCTTGTAACATACAGACGTGCACTGCAGAGAATTAATAAAATCTTAAAGAATAATAATCATCCGAATTATTACATGGTGTCAGAAGTTAAAATAATACAAAGTAAACTACAATAAACATGTCCGAACGCGTATTACCGGAGCTAGACTGCTCATTACTTATATATGAGTGGCCGAAATGGAAAGGTGCATTTCTTATGTACATGATGGCGTCCGGAAAAGACAACTTGTCGGAGGCGAAGAAAATTGCAACGTTTTTGTGGTTGGCTGGCCCTGGAATAACAGAGATATATAACACCATATATCCAAATGATGGAAGTGCGAGCAGTATGGTGGGAGCTGTGGCGGATGCAGATGCGGCAAATATGCGCACACTCGATGAAGTCATCAAGGCGATCGACGCACACGCAATGCCGCTGAAGAACATCACTATGGAAACCTTTAAATTTAACAACATTGTACAACAGGAAAACCAGCAAATCATAGATTTTGAAACGAATCTACGCAAACAAGCCAATTTTTGCAATTTTAAGTGCGAATGTGGAATTTCGTTTCAAAATAGAATGCTGCTGGATCGACTGATAATTGGAGTCTATGACAAGAAGCTGCAACTGAGACTACTGGATAACAAAAACAAAGGTCTGGATGAGGTTTTGCAAGAGTGCAAGGCCTTCGAAGCAACAACAAAGAACACGGAAATTCTAATGGAGAGTGGACATCAGCAAGCAAATGAGGGAGGAACAGTGGATATACAGCAGCGAAACTGGATAAGTAGCTTGCAACAACGCAGGTGCTACAACTGTGGAGCCCTGTTCAACAAGGGGCATATAAACGAATGCAAAGCGAAGGATGTAAAATGCTACAACTGTGGAAGACGGGTCACTTTATTAAGTACTGCAAATCCAAAAAACAGGAGGAGGAAGGAAATGTAAACACAAAGTGGAATAAAGCAGGTACGAATAAAGTAAAGAAAGCAAAAGAAAACAATTCTAATAAAGATAATCACCTTAGTATAAGTCAGTGTGGATTCGGGAACAACAAGTGGAAAAAATCTCTAAAAATTAATGGAAAAAAATACACATTTAAAGTAGACACGGGTGCAGATGTTAATTGCATACCAATAGATTTAATTAAAAACATGAAGTTTGATGAGAAAAATTAAGTATTACCTATTTTTGATTATAATAATGCCAAAGTAATGAATTATGGTACAGTTTTGTTAAATTGCTTAGATATTAAGACAAACGTTATGCGTAAAATATCTTTTTTGGTTGTTGACAAAAAATGTGAACCCATATTGGGCCTTGAAACTTCTGTCAAGCTTGGATTAATCAAACGTTTAAATATAGACACATTATCGATATTACCTGTGTCCAAAGATTCTTTTGTGGAAAAATTTAAAGTTTTATTTGAAGGATTAGGAAAGTTGCCGTGGAAACAATCAATTGTCTTAAAGAAAGAAATTGAACCTGTAATACATTATAGAAAAAGATTTCCCCAGAGTCTGTTAGAAGCATTAAAGAAGGAACTAAATGAAATGGAAAAAGACGGTATCATATCGTCAGTGTCATACCCAACCAATTGGGTAAATAACTTACAAATAGTAGAAAAATCAAACGGGAAATTAAGGTTATGTTTAGATCCTAAACCACTGAACAAAGCAATCAAGCGGGAACACTACTTAATACCCACTATAGAAGATTTTACTATACAAATGGTAGGGAAAAAGTTTTTCACAATCCTAGATTTGTCAAAAGGATTTTGGCAAATGGAACTGGACAAGAAAAGTTCAGAACTAACCACATTCATGACTCCATTTGGAAGGTACAAATTTAACAGAGTTCCATTTGGCATCAACAGCGCACCTGAAATGTTTCAAAGAAATATGGTACAAATATTTGAAGATATTCCAAATGTTATCGTGTATTTTGATGACATTGGAATCATAGGAAAGTCTTTGGAAGAACACGATGAAACACTAACTCAGGTACTAGAACGGGCAAAGATAAATGGAGTAAAATTTAACAAAGAGAAAGTTCAATATAGACAAACACAAGTTGAATTTATGGGACATATTATATCAGAAGGTGAAATAAAACCACAGAGGAAACATTTAGAAGCAATCAGGAATATTAAAACCCCAGTCGACAAAGCAGGAGTTCTGAGAATTTTGGGTCTTTTCAAATATCTTGCTAAGTTTATCCCAGATTTATCAGCTAGATCAGCAAAACTAAGAGAATTAACAAAAAATGATACACAATTTATATGGGGAAAGGACCAGGAAAATGAACTTAAAGACTTAACCAAAGTTATCCTTGAGGAGCCAGTGTTAGCGGTTTATGATAAAAAAAAGCCAGTGATAATACAGACTGACGCTTCTAAGGGTGGTCTGGGATGCGTTCTGATGCAAGACGGTCGTCCTGTGAGTTTCGCATCTAGAACACTTTCAAAAAGTGAACAAAAATGGGCTCAAATAGAGAAAGAATTATTAGCAATAGTATTTGCCTGTGAAAGATTTCATTATTTTGTATATGGAAGAGAATTCTTAGTGGAAAGTGATCATAAGCCATTGGAAGTATTAGTGGAAAAAGATATAGATTCAGTGACAATGCGACTGCAACGTATGCTGTTATACCTCCTGAAATATCCAAACATGAAAGTACAGTATAGACCCGGAAAAGAAATGCTTATAGCTGATTGCCTTTCAAGGGCACAACTAGCAGAGGAAAATGAAATTAGGGAACTATCAAATGTAATCCACTCAATAACTCAAGCAGTATGTCTATCTGAATCAAATCTTAATGTTGATAAAAAAATATTAAAGGCAGATGAGAGTTACAGCAAAATTGTAGATTTGTTGTAAGTGGTTGGCCGTCATACCATAAGCTAGACAAATTTTCTCAAATGTTCTACAAAATTAAAGACGAGCTTCATGTTGAGAATGGACTATTAATGAAAACGTGTAAATTAATTGTTCCAAAAGGATTACAATCACAAATAATGAAACAAGTACATAGTCCTCATTTAGGAATAGAGAAAACTTTAGCTCGAGCAAGAGAATGCTATTACTGGCCGAATATGAATACTCAAATTAAAGAATTAGTGGAATCGTGCCCGGTACGTGAAAAGTTTAGAAGAAAAAACCAAAAAGAACCCTTAATTGAGGATGAAATGCCGGAATATCCATTTCATATGGTGGGCATAGATATTTTGAATTAGGGGGAGAAGATTTTGTGTCAATATTTGACAATTACTCAAATTTTCTTATTGTTAAAAAATTAAAAAACAAATCTGTCAAACAAGTAACAACGGAACTGAAACAAGTATTGATAGTCTAGGATACCCAACAAAAATAAAAAGCGATAACAATCCGTTCAACTCATGTGAGTTTAGAACGTTTGCCAATGCTTATAATATATTGCTTCAGTTTTCCAGCCCACATTATCCACAAAGTAATGGATTGGCGGAAAAAAGGGGTTGCGATAGCCAAAAACATTTTAAAACGCTGTACTGATAAAAAGGAGTTATACCAATACAACATTCTAGAATACAATAATACACCCATAGCTAGTATGCAAGCATCGCCTTGTGAGCTGTTCTTCGGGAGGAACTGCAAAACAAAGCTTCCAATTGCTAAATCTAGCTTACATCGTAACAATCTAGAAGAAAAGGAAATTAAGGCAAAGTTAGAAAAGAAACGATTAAAACAAAAACAATACTATGATCGTAACGCAAAAGTACTGAAGCCTTGTATACTGGGGGAAAAAATAATGTTTAGAAAAACACTTAATGAGTGGACTTACGGAATAGTAGAAAAAAAAGTAAACGAGCGGTCACACATTATAAAAGATAGGAATAATAAGTACTTTAGAAGAAATAGAAAACTGATTAAAAAAACCCAAAATGAAGAAAAGAATGAGGATATATCGATGTACGATTATCAAAGTAATAATAATTATTCTAAATCAAGTGAAGAAAAAAATGTTTTACGTAATGATAACGGCATGGAAACGAATGTATCTCTTAATAATGATAATTGTGCTGAAGAAACTGAGATAATCAACAATGAAAATAACTGTGATGAAAACAATATCAATAATGAAACAATTGTTTCTCATCCTGTACAGAACATAGCAAGTAAGGGAAGCGATAATGAAATATGTATTAATTTAGAGGAGGAACTGGATAGGCAGTCTGAGTCGGAGACATCTGTTACATTTGAAACGGCAGATGAGGCCAGCTCAGATGAGGATCCATTACTCATTAAATATAGTAATTATGAAACAGAAAACCCGAATCCACCTGATAAAAAAATTGTAAAAACAAGAAGTGGTAGAGAAATTAAGAAACCAAAAAAATTCGAATAAAAACAAAGCGTGTAATAATATTGTAATAGTATTAAGTAAGCGATAGTATCATTAGCATAAGAACAACACATGTATCTATCGATAGTTTTAATAATGATCGATGAAAGCGCATCGCTATGTAAGCGCTTCTTCTTGCTTAATCAACTCTTGTAACATACAGACGTGCACTGCAGAGAATTAATAAAATCTTAAAGAATAATAATCATCCGAATTATTACATATAGTGTATTTAACCTCAATTCGTCAATATCTTTCGCTTTGTGCAGTGTTCGCCTTCTGCAATCGGCAGAACAGGTGCCACCTGTATACTCACACACACTTGTACGTATGTACGTGTAGCCGTCAACCGCGCTACCCGGTTTTATCGTGCAATCAGCACAAGATAAGTGAACATTTTTGCCTATTGCCCTTTGTTGACGATCTTTGAACAAAAAGAAGCTGTACGCAGGCTAATAACCTTTTGTGCGCGCTTTGTCATTATTGTTGGTACGCTTTACACGTCGTGATCGCGCTTTCACAGAACGGTTTTAAACAGTGTCGGCGCGCAAATTTTTTGTTAACGTTCACCAAACTTTAAAGAACATAAATTAAGGGCCAGTTTCTCAATGTCTGGTTAGCTAAACTAACAAATGGTTAGCTTAACTATCTGATGGTTAGTCAAAATTGAGTTTCTCAATGTCTGGTTAGGGTTGTTTGTGATTAAAACTAACATGAGGCCTGAGTGCCGGCTAAAATTTGTTCTCTCGTTAAGTGCCGATATAAACATCGATAAAATTATCGTTATGGTGCATTTACACTAGTTGATAAACAAGTCAACGTTGATATCAACTTTATCAATCCTAGTGTGAACAGCTGTCTACTAGATCAACTGTTGCGTTGACAGTAGATTGACAATGCGAAAATCATCAGTTGTTGCTCTGAGTGTAAACATAGTGTAAACACTTTGTGTCAACAGTTGAAGTCACAATCGGCGCGTTGACAACACACAATTAAGTTGAGCTCATGTTCATTCTTTTGCTGTGTGTTGACAAACTTTTAGTACATATTAAAGGTGGCAGCACTTCGCTTCGCCATCCGTTTTTATTAATGTTGTCTGCTTTTTCAGCTGTGCAGTCTATAAAAAACAAAAATTAGTAATAAAAAGATTTTCAAATATTTCAAAGAGCCTATGTAGAAATAATTAATCCAGAAAGCAAAATAAAAGCACGGAAGAGTAACTTAAAACTAAGAGACTTACAACCGTATGCAGAGTTCAAAGAATAAATATTAAATAGACACATTGAGTTATTACATCCAGGGATAGAAAAAACAATAAATTGGTTTAAAGAAAAATTTTACTATCTAGATTATCAAAAGATAATACAAAATATTATAAATGTATGTCATGTTTGTAACATGTCAAAAACTGAACACAGAAACACAAAATTATTATTTGAATTAACCCCAGAGACAAACTACATTAGAGAAAAATATGTTATGGATTTTTATTTAGTTGAAAACAAACAATTTCTATCATGCATAGACATTTATTCTAAATTTGCGACATTAGTCGAAGTCTAAAGCAGAGACTGGTTAGAAGCAAAGCGTGCTATTTTAAAAGTATTCGAATTAATGGGAAAACCGACAGAAATCAAAGCAGACAAAGACTCAGCATTCATATGTGCAGCATTACAACAGTGGTTAAGATCAGAAAATGTTAAAATTAATATATTAACAAGCAAAAATGGTATATCAGACATAGAACGATTTCATAAAACTATCAACGAAAAATTACGATATATTAATAGTGACTCTAACATAGAAAACAAACAGACAAAATAGAAATCATATTATTCACATATAATCATAAAACTAAACATAAGACTACTAATAGTACACCAGCTGACATATTTATGTACGCAGGAACACTAATTTATGACACAGAAGGCAATAAGAAACGACAAATAAAGAAGTTAAACGAAACACGAGAAGAATATGAAATAGATACAAGATATAGAGCATCACCATTGGTAAAGGCCAAAATAACTAACCCATTCAGAAAGACCGGTACATTAAGGCAAATAGATGAAAAACATTACGAAGAAACAAATAGAGGTAGAAAAGTAACACATTATAAATCAAAATTCAAAAAGAAAAATAAAACTAATGCAAGTAAATATGTTAATTGCAGCGAACCAGATAATGACAGGAATAACGGCCAATAAACATCAATCATTTAAATCAATAAAGATACTTTTAATATTACTAACATTCCTAACGGTAACTATCAAAGGCCAAAGTATTGATATCAATCCAATAAAAGCAAACAACGGGTACTTAATATTTAAAACAGGAGTAATGGAAATACCCACAAATTATGAATATCATTATTTAATTGTAAATTTAACAAAAATAGAAAGTGTTTATAATAATTTATTAATACAAGCCAAGGAATTTAAAAATGCAACCAAAATTATCTATTTTATCTAAAAATTAAATAGAGAAATCAATGGAATAACAATACTAAAACGTCAAAAGAGAGGATTAATAAATTTAGTAGGAAAAACTTACAAATACTTATTTGGAACATTAGATTCAGAAGATAAAGATGAGTTAGAACAAAAAATACAATAATTAGACAAAAACAGCGTTCAAGTAAATAAATTAAACCATGTAATAAACACAGAAAACAAATTAATCGAAACAATGAAAACATATAAAACAAATGAAGAAAGATACAAGAAGTTAGACATGCTAATTTTCAATTTAGAACATTTCACCGAATATATAGAAGACATAGAGATGGCCATGCAACTAACAAGATTAGGAATATTTAATCCCAAATTACTAAAGCATAACATTAAAACATCCACTTGGTTAAAATATGATACAAAAGAAATTTACATTATATCACATATTAAAACACCTATTTTTGATATAATACCATACCCAGATGAAAATAATAATATTTTAACAGAAACAATTCAGGAAAGATATTTTATAAATAATAATAAAGTATATGGCACAAGAGCCAAAAATCAAATAATTAATAATTGTATAATAGGTATTGTCAAACAAGTATCAACAGAGTGTAAATACACTAAAACAAATAAAAATTTTCAAACAAATTATATCGAACCATATATAATTTTAAAATGGAATTTGCCCGAATCTATTATTAATCAAAACTGTATGAATAATAAAATCAAAATTAAAGGAAATAATATTATAAAATTTATAATTGCGAAATACAAATTAACGAAATTTCTATAAAAAATTCAAGATTAGATTTTACACAAAATATTTATGTAAGCATAACGTAACAAAAATTGAACCTTTGTCATATATTCAAACAAATGAATTAATCAATGAACATACGAAATATAATAATATATTTCAAATAATAACATTAACATGTTTAACAACTACTATTTTAAGCGTATTATTGTATGTAACATATAAGTATAAAAACTTACCCAAAACATTCATTGTAAAATATCAAAAGCCAAAAGAGCAAGAAATAATTAAGGAACAAATAGAAATAAAATTCGAGCAACCATCACTTTATCCAAACATAATAACCGCCTGAGGACAGGACAATTTTTTAAGGTTGGGGGAGTTAGATATCCATATTCACACCAAACCACTTATGCATATCTCAAACTTATTGTAAACAATATCTGTATCCACACCAAACTATTGTAAACAATATCTGTATTCACACCAACCCAATTATTAATAATTGTAAACAAATCATCCCAATCACGCCACAAGCGCGAAATTGTCAATATAAACATTTTTCGGCTTCAGCATAGAAAGAAGCCAAAACAAAAGATAGCCACTTATGGTATATAAACTCAAAGCAAGAACTTTGAGATTCGAGTTTGATTTTAAGTTTAAAACGAGTAAGACGTCTCGAATTCGTATTCTTGTAAAACATAACTGTCAATACTTCAATAAATTAATAAAGTGATTATTAGTGATAATATAAAATAAAAAATTGTTTTTATATTTTTTGTCACATATAATACGCAAACTTATTATTATATATATATTTATATATGCACGGATCATATAGTGTATTTAACCTCAATTCGTCAATATCTTTCGCTTTGTGCAGTGTTCGCCTTCTGCAATCGGCAGAACAGGTGCAACCTGCATACTCACACACACTTGTACGTATGTACGTGTAACCGTCAACCGCGCTACCCGCTTTTATCGTGCAATCAGCACAAGATAAGTGAACATTTTTGCCTATTGCCCTTTGTTGACGATCTTTGAACAAAAAGAAGCTGTACGCAGGCTAATAACCTTTTGTGCGCGCTTTGTCATTATTGTTGGTACGCTTTACACGTCGTGATCGCGCTTTCACAGAACGGTTTTAAACAGTGTCGGCGCGCAAATTTTTTGTTAACGTTCACCAAACTTTAAAGAACATAAATTAAGGGCCAGTTTCTCAATGTCTGGTTAGCTAAACTAACAAATGGTTAGCTTAACTATCTGATGGTTAGTCAAAATTGAGTTTCTCAATGTCTGGTTAGGGTTGTTTGTGATTAAAACTAACATGAGGCCTGAGTGCCGGCTAAAATTTGTTCTCTCGTTAAGTGCCGATATAAACATCGATAAAATTATCGTTATGGTGCATTTACACTAGTTGATAAACAAGTCAACGTTGATATCAACTTTATCAATCCTAGTGTGAACAGCTGTCTACTAGATCAACTTTCAAGATCAACGTAGACAGTAGATTGACAATGCGAAAATCATCAGTTGTTGCTCTGAGTGTAAACATAGTGTAAACACTTTGTGTCAACAGTTGAAGTCACAATCGGCGCGTTGACAACACACAATTAAGTTGAGCTCATGTTCATTCTTTTGCTGTGTGTTGACAAACTTTTAGTACATATTAAAGGTGGCAGCACTTCGCTTCGCCATCCGTTTTTATTAATGTTGTCTGCTTTTTCAACTGTGCAGTCTATAAAAAACAAAAATTAGTAATAAAAAGCTATTTAAAAATACAATTTTATTTAATTTTATGGATGTTAATTGAACCATATTTTAATATCGAAAGTAGACCTGCTTCAGTTGCTGGCGATAGCTATCGATTAACTCAAGAGCGAGAACCAAAACCACTGCTGCCGCTATTTTGCTCTTCTTCGCTGTTGCCATTGTTCTGATTTTATTCTAAAGTAAACAAATTGCATATCAATTAGTTTTAAGTTACATATGCATTAGTACTGACCACTTTTCTCAATTAACAAAACAACACAATATTGAAAATCAGTTTCGATACATTCACAATATCGACGTCAACGAAAAATGCTTAGCAACGTGAATGTCAACGAATGTGGATATCAACTGGTGTAAATTACTCTCAACTTCAATATCAACGCGTTGGCATCTTGCGCGTTGCTAAACTCGAAAATTAGTTGGCAACCCTGTTTTTTTGTCAACTCAATCAACTAATGTAACCACAACAAATGCGTTGACGTTGGATATCAATTGCTGATATATGTAGCTAGAATTGACGCTGCATCAACTAGTGTAAATGCACCATTAGGCAAACAGCTGACTGTTGCTGACACTTGCACTGTCTATATTTTATTATTCAAGTAAAATGGCATCGCATCAAAGAATTTTTTACATCCACGCAATGTGGCCGCTTTTTGTTCTCAACTGAGCTCATTAAACTTGTTTGTTTACTCATTTCCATTTTATTAATTGTTATTTTTGAGTTGACAGAAGAATTTCGCAGTCACAAAACAAAAAATACCAAATAAAAAAAGCTGTTTTGCTCGAAAAGGGCTCGAACAGGGTGGCAGCACCATCAATGCGATAGTATCATATCGATTTAACTTAACCTTACATTGAGAAAACCAAATTGGCTTAACGCGAGCGTTACCTTTATCTGGTCGTTAGCTAATTCTTACCTTAACCAGACATTTAGAAACTGGCCCTAAATTGCATAAAAGTGTAAAACTGTGGCATATATATTTATCGAAACTGTCCGTTCACTTTATAATAATATATTATTGCAAGTTTTGTCAATTTAAAAAAAAAAAACCTTACCAATGTCGACTGAGCCTTGTACCGAGTCTGCCTCTGCACATAAAACGCAACTCTACAAACGAAAGGCAGCATCGTTTTTGGTGCAGTTGCAGTGTCTCAACGAGTCATCAACGCCTGATATTTTGAAGTCGTTCTCGAACATAGATCTCATTGTTCGTTTAAAGCTGCTCAAAAAAGTTGAGCTTAGCTTCAACTCAGCTCACGACAGCCTGGAAGAACTGGATTACGACGAAATTGGGAGTGAGTTAAGCGAAAACTTCGACGTCATGCTTGTAGAGCTTTTTACCCGTGTCCGATATCGCCTGTGCCCTTCGCAAGCGCAATTATCAACAGCGCCAACTAAGCGGAGCAGTTTGGATGCAACTCAGAAGCCAATCTTCATGTCGTCTACGGAGCGACCTCGTCGAGCTCGTTTGCCAGAGTTCAAGGTTCCGCAATTTTCTGGAGACTACACAGAGTTCGCCAATTTCATCTCGATGTTTGAATCAATTATAGACAAGGATGCGGATCTAACTGACATTGAGCGTTTTCAGCACTTGCGTTCTAGTCTGTCGGGCTCAGCACTTGATGCCATATCGTCTCTTGAACTTTCTGAGGCCAACTATCAAGTGGCTCTCAGCATATTACATAGGCGCTTTAACCCTCCGTTGAGTGAGAAGGTCCGTAGTGACCTATTAACATATTCAACTTGAAATTACTCCTATTTCGGCCACTACGACCCCACCATAAAGTTACTCTGTATTCCAAGAAAATTGTTGCGCATCTTTAAAAAAAAAAATCAAGGCGATCGGATCATTATTTTAGGAGTTATTGAGGTTTTTCGCACACTAGTACGCGGACGTGTGACAAGGTCCGCAGGGACCTTGTACTGAATTTGCATGGAATAACTCATAAATTCATGTTCTTTGGGCGTAATTATATTTTTTTTATTATTTGAACACATAACTAATTTTTATTTTCAATTCTGGCTAATTTTATGTTGCCTTTCATGGAAATCAATAATCCAATTCTTTGAATTTACCCTAAATGACTTTGCGTTCAGGTATACGTGCCAAACCAATTCTTTAAATTTACTTCATCCCTAAATGTTTATGCGTTCAGGTATACGTGCCAAAGAGTATAAAAGAAGTTGTAGTTTCGTGAACCAAATCATTTTTGTATCTAGTATTTAGTTATAAACAATAAAAACACAAAAATCCTTTAAAAAAATTTTTTTTCATCAAATTAGCACTATTTTCTAAATAGGTCCCTACAGACCTTGTCACACGATGGTAAAGATCAGAAGTGTCACTCACCGGAGGGTTAATAATAAACGCCTTGTATTTCAGTCACACATCAAGGGCATTCTTGGGCTCAAGAAAGTAGAGACGGCGTCGGCGGACAAACTTCTTGAGTTGTCGGACAAGATTATCGTTTACATGCGTGCTTTGGAGACACTCGGCACTGCACAGGAGACTGCCGGATGTAGTATAGTTAACATATTGCTCGCCAAAGTGGACCTCGCAACGCAGACCATCTGGGAAGAGAGCATCGCCTTGGATAAAATTCCCTCATCGGAGTAGTTTTTTAAGTTTTTTGAGAGCTGTTGTCAAAGGATGGAAACCATGCAGCACGCTATGTCTTATTTCTCGGCATCAAAAGGCAACCCAGCTACAAATTCATGTAGAAAGGCGTTTTTAACGACGCAAACGAACACTGCTTGCGTCTTTTGTAAAACCCCAGGGCACGTCATATATTCCTGCCCCAAGTTTGGAACTTTCAACCCATCGTTACGCTTCAAGGCGGCAAAGAAACTAGGCCTCTGTTTAAACTGCCTAAAAAAAGCACATCAAGCTCAGTCGTGCTCAAGTAGAAATTGTATGACTTGCAATTCTCGGCATCATACTCTTCTACATTTTGATGAAAAGCCAGTCACGTCATCGCATTCGCCGAATACTGGCTCTTCGCTGCACGTCTCTTCTTCACATGCTGCATCTAAAGGTGGTGCACTGTTAGCCACAGCAATTGTGCTTCTTAAATATCGCTCTGGCTCCTTACTTCCGGCGCGTGCGTTGTTAGACCCCTTTTACACGATGAAGTTTTTGCGTCTGAAGCATTCGTTTGTAGGCAAAGGGTGTAGAGGGATTACAGCTGCAAGCAATGCTTCATGACTTGTGAAGCAATGATTTATTTTTCTCTCTTTTGCTTTGCCTTATTCCGATTGCATGTAAACACAGAGTTGCACAGTGTTTGATGTGAACTATAAAGTTATCGATACGAAATATCGCACAAGCAAATATTAGCGCCAATAGTAAATACATTGTTTTGGTTAAGAAATTATTAATAGAAATGTTCACTGAATCCTTTTTATTTACTAGTTACTTCTAAAATCAATTATATGTTAACAAATAAAAGAATCGATGGCACAGATATATGTTTATCGACCATAAATTTAAATCAGAGTTACATTAACAAAGAAAATGCTGCATGAAAAAACTTCATCGTGTAAATGCGACCAGATTTGCGAAGATGTTTTAAGACAGAATGAAAAAAAAACTTCATGAAAAAACTTCATCGTGTAAAAGGGGTCTTAGATTCGGGCTTACAACATCACCTGATAACATCTCGGTTAGCCCAGCAGCTGCGGTTGAAGAGAATTCGCTTTTCGACAAGTCTCTGTGGTCTGGGTGATGCTAGCGTACCCACCTCAGGATCTACTGTCAACATTGGACTGCAGGCTCGGCATTCAGATTACTTTACAGCTATCAATGCATTAATCGTTCCTTCAATTACAGACTGTCAGCCCAGCAATTCGATCGATATTTCAGCGTGGAGCATTCCTTCAAATATTCAATTGGCAGACCCAGCTTTTCACAAGCGGCAGCACGTCGATCTACACATTGGAGCAAGCATATTTTACGATCTTCTCTGCGTTGATGAGCGCTGCACTTTGGACGATAGGCTTGAGCATATTGTCAGGTGATTTTGGGAAGTTGAAGGCTGTGGTGAAGACAACGCACAAGCTACCAAGGAGGAATTGCAATGCGAGGAGCATTTCACAAAGACAGTCTCTCGCCTACCGTCGGGCGAATATTCAGTTATGCTGCCATTTAAACCAACCTCTGAAAACTTAGGAGATTCGTACAATCAAGCCTACCGGCGGTTTTTAAGTTTGGAGCGAAAACTTGAACGGAATCCTAACTTAAAACAGCAATACTCGGCATTTATTGAGGAATACCTTGGATTAAAACACATGTCACTCGTTCAACCGGAATTCACAGGTTCCTGTCGCTATTTTCTGCCACACCATTGCGTATTAAAAGGAGATAGCACAACAACCAAGTTACGTGTCGTTTTTGATGGTTCCGCTGCAACTTCTTCGGGCGCGTCTCTCAACGATGTTCTCATGGCTGGCCCTGTCATTCAGGCCAAACTATTCAACTTGCTGATTAAATTTCGCACGTATGCTGTCACTCTCACTGGGGACATCTGCAAGATGTATAGATGCGTTCGAGTGAGCTGCCCGGATACATACTTCCAGTGCATTCTCTGGCGGAACTCTCCAAGGGAAAATATAAGAGTGTACAAGCTTGACACTGTAACATATGGAACGAAGCCTGCATCATTCTTGTCAGTTCGGACAATGCACCAGTAAGCGCATGATGAAGGACATTCGTTTCCCCTTGGTTCCTCAGCTGTCTTAAAGAATTTCTATGTCGATGACTTGATATCTGGTGGAAATTCTGTGTATGAGGCTGTTCAAAAGATGCAACAGACAACGGAGCTCCTTGCCCGCGGCAACTTTCAGCTTCGAAAGATGTGCTCAAGTCAATCGAAATTTTTAGAAGGGGTACCTGAGTCCGAAAGAGAAACTTGTCTCAAATTTAATGATGACAGCGACATCATAAAACAAGTAAGAAGGCTCTAGTCGGGAGAGCCCGACTAGAAGATACCCTGAACCCAGTTGCAATAAATATGTAAATTAAATTTATAATTGACTTTGGTATACTGACTTAACTTCAATCGATAAAATTAGATATCTCCGGTGTTTCTTAACCGATTTGGACGCATTTTTCAGAAAAGTTCTATCGTTACCCATTAATTCAACCCTCATTTTTAGATTTTCCAAATTCGATATTTTATTGTTATCGATATTATGTGTATATCGGAAACCAGAATAGTTATCGATAATTTGAAGCAAACTTGTTCTGCTCATGGTATAGGAGAACTTAAATACAAAATCAGAAGTCTCTAGCTCTTGTAGTCTCTGAGATCCACGCGTTCATACAGACAGACAGACGGACAGACAGACGGACATGGCTATATCGTCTCGGCTGTTGATGCTGATCAAGAATATATACACTTTATGGGGTCGGAGATGCTTCCTTCTGCCTGTTACATACTTTTGCACAAAACCATTGTACCCCTGTTTACCCATTTTATGGGTTAAGGGTATAAGCACTCGGTCTGTTATGGGATCCTGGATCTGATCAACTTCTGTTTTCATCGGCTCCAGCCCAGCAAGTTGCAAGGCCTTGTAAACGCTCTATTTTATCGGCAATAGCACACTTATACGACCCTCTTGGTCTTATAGGACCGGCTATTGTAAAGGCAAAGGTGTTCTTGCAGCATTTGTGGAAGGCGAAGCTTGATTGGGACGAAAGCTTGCCACTTGACCTCAGCACAGCTTGGATGGAGATACACAATGGCTTCAACAATTTTCTACGTATATCGTTTCCTCGTTGCGTTATCGCCCAGCGCTGTCCTATAGAGTTACACGGATTCTGTGATGCCAGCATCGACGCATATGGAGCTTGCATTTATGTCGTCTCCAAGGGTCAGCAACCTTCGAGCTACCTACTTTGTTCGAAGTCTCGTGTCGCCCCTCTGAAGAAACTTACCGTACCGAAGTTAGAGCTGTCTGGAGCCAGACTGCTTGCACAGCTTATGTTTGAAATTGCTCAATCTGGACTTTTCAATGGCTCTTTTTATTGCTGGTCAGATTCTTCCATAGCTTTGTCGTGGATTCACAGTGAGCCTTCCCAATTCAATGTATTCGTCGCAAATCGAGTAGCTGCAATTCAGGAACTGACGGACATCATGCAATGGCGTCATGTTCCCACATATGTCAACACGGCAGACATACTTTCTCGTGGCATGATGCCAAGTCAACTTGCCCAGGTTGATCTATGGTAACATGGTCCTCAATTCGTGACTTTGGATGAGGTTTCCTGGCCTCCTGTTCATGCTGTCGTTGAGCCAAGCCTGGACGTTCGCAGGAAGGTCTTAGTCGTCAGCGCACCATCATCGGATATAGTCTCTGATTGCAAATTTGTTAATTCTTTCTCCAGCTTGCAACGTGTATTCGCCTACGTATACAAACTCATCAAAAGGATACGACACCCTGGACTTAACCTGAGTGACATTCATAATGGCACTCAGATGCTTCTTAGGCTTATTCAAGGTCGAAGCTTAAGTCAAAGCATTAAGGAATTGAAGGAAAAGGGAGTAGTACAAGCATCAAGCTCAATTGTATCCTTATGCCCGTTCATCGACGAATTTGGACTTGTTCGTGTGGGCGGTCGCCTAAAAAACTCAAGGCCTCGACCTTTAACGCATATCATGGCTGACCTTCCCAAGGAGCGGTGCACAGGATCTCGAGTCTTTGACGCTACCGGTGTGGACTACTGTGGACCTTTTTTCTACAAATCGGGAGTTCGCAATAGGCCTCCATTTAAGGCGTTCATCCGCGTTTTTATTTGTTTTAAGACAAAGGCGGTACACCTGGAGCTTGCCAAGGATTTGTCGACACCAACTTTTATCGGCGCGCTGAAGCGATTTATATCACTTCGTGGGAGGCCAAGTCAAATTTGGCCAGACAACGCTACGAATTTTGTTGGAGCTAGAAACGAGCTGCTGGAGTTGAAAAAACTCTTCCTAAGCGACTCTCATCAGGATGCAGTGCAAAGGTTTTGCCTTTCTGAAACATTGACTTGCGGTTTATTCCTCCTCGCTCTCCTCACTTTGGTGGACTTTGGGAGGCCGCAGTCAAGAGTGCAAAACATCACCTATATCGCTCTCTTGGTCGAAACACACTACATCTCGATGAACTACAGACGCTGGTTTATCAAATCTCTGCAATCATTAATTCTAGACCATACATAAGTGCCCATTACAGAAAATCCTGAGGACCTAGACGTGCTGACTCCATCAAATTTTTTGCTTGGTGGGCCACCAACAAACTTAATCGCGTCAGACTTATCAGCGATCAACTTCAATCGTTTAAGTGGTTGGCAGCTGGTGGCACGTATACAGCAGATTTTCTGGGCTCGTTGGCAAAAAGAGTATCTGACGTTGCTTCAGGAACGGACCAAGTGGAGAACGCGCGTCGAACCACTATGTGTCGGCGACCTAGTCCTCATCCAGGATGAGCATCTTCCGCCCATGTACTGGCCACTTGCTCGAGTTCTTCAACTCCTCCCTGGAAGTGATGGCGTTCCCAGAAATGCAGAGCTACAAACCGCTACTGGACAGTTTCGGAGGGCAACAGCGAAGCTTTGTTTGCTGCCCTTAAAGCACTCTGTTGAAAGCGTGCTTTCAACGGGGGAAGAATGTTCGGAGCAGCAACAGCCGATCGAGCAAAGTAGATAAATTATACATTCTTATTGCCTTGCGTGGCCTACCTTACCATCACATCACTATAGAGTAGCTTAAATCATTTTGATGTTCTCTTGCACTTATCTTAAGTTATCTATCAATGCTCGCTTTATGACTATATCCGTAACGCATCGGCAAGCTTTGTACGTCGCCGCTTGCATATTCATCTTTTAGTTGTTCAAACACATTCGGTGCGAACAAGTCATAAGCATTGTGACAATTACAAATAAACATCGGTTTGATTTGTAGTTTTGTCTTTTGTTTTATTTTCATTTTCGGAAATTAAAGCGCTAAAAAATATTAGCGCTCCAAACATGTGTATATATAATACGAAAATCAGAATATTGAAAAACTCGTTGATTCAAAAAGTAACTTTCGATGTTATTATTATCCTTAATATAAACAATATTAAAAAATTCACTGAAACGAAAAGTTACTTTCTTTGTTCACAGTAAATATGAACAAAAATGCATAGCCAATTCCCTTACCATTGTATGTAAAAACATAATGTTGGAAAGAGCACTGTAGTTATTCCTCTAAGCAGCAGATACCGAGCTCATACATACAACGCTTGCACTTAAGAGCTAGGTATGGGTGGTGAAAATTAGGCAATGCAATTCCTTAAACAGCAGCCTCTTAAATATGGTTAGCTTAGCTTAGTGAGTGCGGAGGAGATAGGGATATTAAGACTTATGTTTGAAAATAAAATAGAGAGTGAACGTAAATGAGCAACAGCAAAGGAGCATGATCGGAGCGAGATTTCAAATTATCTGATTATCATAAGAGCAGCACGCGCGCTTATTGGTTATTCGAAATTGTATATCAATAATATTTCAATAATGATAGTGTGTTACGTTTTGTCTAAGTTATATAAGCAGCAAGTAGGCGAATCCACCCCCATAATATACCTCAGTAAAATAATTATATGCGACAAAATATTTTTGCTGATCTATGCGTTCTAGGTAACGGTACTTTTTTTCTGAGAATGCAGTTTGTTTTGGTGATCTCTTGTTATGTATAAACAACTATCATTTCCTCATTCTCTTCATATTTGGTTTATCGTTAGCTCAAAAAGTAAGCGTGCCTATTAGTTTTGGTTATAAAGAATTATATGTGACATTGGCATTTTGCTCCCTGATTTTGCTCAATAATCGGTTTAAAAAGATATAATTGCAAGAATTTTGTTTTAAATTGAAACGTGAGTGTACGTTTATGCTATAAATTGCGTTAGCTAACATTTTTGTGTATAAGGGAGTACAAAATGCCTCGTGGAATTAGCCCTTCGGAGTATGAGCAAGGATGGATCATTGGAATGCATGAAAGCGGCTCTAAAAACATTGAAACCGCAAGGACACTCAATCGTCATAAGAATACAATATGCAATTTCCTAAAAAATCGAAATGGATATGGCACAACACTACGCAGTGGACGGAAAACCGTTATTGACACCCGGTGCAAACGTCAAATCCAACTTCATGCAGCCGTGGATTCAATGAGCAGTGGACAAATTATGGCTCAATAGGGACTATTGAAAAATCCGAGCCTCAAACATACCACTATGGTACCTAAACCTAAGCTTTTACCTCGTCACATTAAGGTACGCATGGAGTTTGCACACAGGAACCAATTCTGGGACGAAGAATGGCGTATTGTTATTTTATGTGACGAGTAGAAGTTTAAATTGGACGGACCTGACAGCTGTAAGAAGTATTGGCGAGAAATGCGACAGGATCGACGCACCTGCTATAAGCGTAGTCATGGTGGTGGAACGGTGATGGTGTGGGCAGCGTTTTGCTATAAAGGAAAGAGTCCAATGTGCTTTGTATCAATCAAAATAATTTCGAAATGTATGTGGAATTATTGGATGACGAGTTGGTGGAGCGGTAGTCAGCTATACGGCGATGAGTGGACCTTTCAACAGGATAATGCGCCAATACACAGTGCAAATCTGACTACCGAGTTTTTCAATGTGAGAAATATTCCAGATTTAAAGTGGCCAGCAATGAGTCCGGACCTCAATCCCATTGAGGATCTCTGGGGTATTCTATCCTCTGCTGTGTTTAAAAATTGTCGCCAGTTTGAGACAGCAAAACAGCTCAAATTGGCAATTGAGCAAGAATGGTCAAAAATTGACCTATCTCACCTACAATCTTTGGTTAATTCCATGCCGTTTCGGCTAAGCTCAGTTAAAATGAACAAGTAAGAATGCTCTAGTCGGGAGATGTTTAAAAATGGCAAGTCAATTGAATATTAGCTTTACTAAATAAAATCGAATTTTGTTAATTTAAGTTAACTAAACTATTAATTTGAACCAAATAAACATCAGTCACATATAATTCTTTAAAATGAAGTAAAAATTTAATTTAAGTTTTTTCTGGCTTAAGTTAAGATTTCTTAAATTTTTTTCTCTTATTATACCCTTGACCCATAAAATGGGTAAATAAGGGTATAATGGTTTTATGCAAAAGTATGTAACAGGCAGAAGGAAGCTTCTTCGACCCCATAAAGTATATATATTCTTGATCAGCATCAACAGCCGAGACGATATAGCCATGTCCGTCTGTCCGTCTGTCTGTCTGCATGAATGCGTGGATCTCAGAGACTACAAGAGCTAGAGACTTCTGATTTTGTATTTAAGTTCTCCTATACCATGAGCAGAACAAGTTTGCTCCAAATTATCGATAACTATTCTGGTTTCCGATATACACATAATATCGATAACAATAAAATATCGAATTTGGAAAATCAAAAAATGAGGGTTGAAATAATGGGTAACGATAGAACTTTTCTGAAAAATGCGTCCAAATCGGTTAAGAAACACCGGAGATATCTAATTTTATCGATTGAAGTTAAGTCAGTATACCAAAGTCAATTATAAATTTAATTTACATATTTATTGCAACTGGGTTCAGGGTATCTACTAGTCAGGCTCTCCCGACTAGAACCTTCTTACTTGTTTTGTTTTCCAATACCATAAGCAATAAAACTGCATACCTAAATCTTTTCGACGTACACTTGTCCATTTCTAATTTAACAAAAATATGCGTCGCATAAATTAACAAAAACTTTCCATTTTGTTTAATAAAAAAAGCTAGTGCTTTATTGTAGTGTAGATTAAGAACTAAAGTTATGACAATTATATCTTATGCTAGAAACCGCTAGCTGAAGTTCTTTTGTTTGTCGCCGCTGCCTCTGCTGCCGCTGCTGCTACCGCCGCTGCTGCTGCTGTCGCTGTTGTCGTTGTAGCGTTGAGTGTCCGGTAACCAACTTGTGTCCCACGGTGATGTTCGTTGTATGGCGCGCCGGTCGTTGGTCCCATGCAGGTGTCTGCAGGAATCTGCTGACACAGCGCACGCGGTGGATGTCGTTCACGCGCTGCTGTCGTGGCTTATAACTTAGCGGAGTGCAATTTGGGTGCACTTGCACCGTCGCTGCTGAGGCATTTTGGTATTTGTAAGATTTGTCGTTAACTCCTCCCCCTTTAAACGCGGACGTCCTCGGTCGCGATGCAGAAGCGCTTTTGGGTTTTTTTGTCTGCCGAGCTTATCTATTTAATCTCCTCTTCGGTGTAATTTGAAGTTTTTGTGGATGATTTTTGTTTCCATATCCATGCATAATGGCCAGCATCGACATCAAAATTCCAGAGAGTGACAAGCTGATAGTCGTTGCTTTAAAATTCGCCGTTCTCAGCATCTCCAGTTTTCTCGTATTGTTGATGTTTATTTCTTTTAGCATCTTAAGGGACAATACTTCCTCGATGCTGGTTTTATCTGCCAACATTTGTAAGAGTGGGGGAGTCGCTTCTGCGTAGATTGATTCTTTAGCCTCGTATTCATCTTCGTCGATTCTTATCGTAGACTTTTGGAATTGAATTAGATAAGTCCCTTGCAGTTCCATTTTGTCTTGGTCTATTCGCATTTTTCCCTCGTAGTTGTTCAAAAGTATCGTGCCGGCGACTATTTCCTCATGATCTGGGATGTGTTGACTGTTTATGGTTTTACATTGTGGTTTGCGGTTTTGTAGAAGTGGAATTATACAGGTGTTGTTACTTAAGTTTAAAATGTTATTTCTATTACAAATGGTTTTATCGCTATGTGTTTCACAACTTTCTATTTGGCCGTATATAGTTTTGTTGCACATTATATTGATATTATGATTTTATAATATTTTTGTGAACTATTTTACCTGATTGAGTTTTTACTGTTGTGTTTTGGTCTATTGAAACTATTTCTTTTTTATATTTCGATGTTAATTTTGAACCCAGCCTTTTATCTACTCTAACATAGATTATTTCTCCTAATTTCTATTTCCTTATTGGCTTTCTCTTCTGGTTATGGTATGTCAAATCTTCATTCTGTTTTTCGCTAATTTTTATACTGGTTTGTTCTCTGGTTGCTTTCAATTCTTGTGGATCTGATATTATTTGATTTCCGAAAAATATTTATATTTCTTGGAAACTATCGGTGTCGTCGTCTTTTTTGAGGCATCTCATTATCTCAGTCATTGTCGATTGAAATCTCTCTACTTGCCCGTTGCTTGTGGAAGCGTAAGGGGGTGTCGTATAAACTGTAGCCTTCAACTGATCATTTAACAAGAATTTGATGGCTGCTGAGTTCATTGCCTTTTCATTGTCCATAACGATTGATTGTGGCATTCCGAACGCTATCATGATTTCCCTGACAGGAACTTTTAAGTCTTCTGATGCTTGTGATTTTACTAGCTTTATTTGCGCGTACTTAGAAAATTTGTCTATTGCGGTGAGAACAATTTTTCTTTCTGTAGTATACAAATCTATGTGTACGATTTGCCCAGGGTATGTGGGAACTGGAGTTTTTTGGATTTCTCCTTGTTGTGGGTGCCTATCGTATTTCGCTAACTTGCAGGTTTCGCACTGTTTGACTATTGCAGTGACTTTCTTTATTAAACCGGGAAAAAAATATTTATTAAATATCTGGGTTTTATTTTCTGTTGGGTTCCTGTGTGCTCTAATATGTTCTGTTGTGATTATTTCATTTTGTTCCCCTTCTAACGGTACGTCCGTTACGTATATCTGGGTATACCTCATTTTGTAATTATTAAAGTGAGTGGGGAATATATTTTGTATCTTTCCCATTATATTCTCGGAAGTGAGTAATCCATTAATTAGTTTTGGATCTAATCTTTCCTTAAGTATTTTTATTAAATCGGACTCTGAATAGTTATTTTTCTTTATAGTATGCCTATGATATTGTGGGAAGGGTATTTCAAATTTGTATGACTCTTCTTCTGATGTTAATAGGAAAATTTGGTTCTTAAAACATTGATTGGTACCTCCATGACTGGTATTATATTAAGTGATGAACTGTCATCACTATGAGTTGATGCGGTTGTGCTGTTTATTTGCGTGTCTGTGGGGTTTCTTGGGAGGGCATCGGCCACTACGTTCGATGTGCCTGGTTTATAGTCGAGTTCATGATTTTACTCTTCGAGGTAGCTTTTCCACCTTTTAAGCTTACCGTTATGGTTTTTGTTGCTTAGGGTAAATGTCAGAGGTTGGTGGTCGGTATAGATAATCACTTTAGAGGTACCGTAATGGTACATGCGTAGAATATGTAGTGCCCATGCTATTGCCAATATTTCTTTTTCGTTAGTCGCATAGTTTTCTTCGGTTTTTGTAAGCGAACGCGAAATGAATGTGATTGGTCTCCCGTTCTGTTCCAGAACTGCGCCAATAGCGTAATTCGAAGCGTCCGTAGTAAGGTGGAACTCTTTCTTGAAATCGGGATAAGCGAGTATGACGTCTTTTCAGACTAGTGTGTTTTTTTATCTTTTGTAAGGCTTCTAAAGCATTTTGGTCTAGAGAAACTTTAATTTTACTGGAAAAGTTTTTCGAGAGTTGGCCATTCTCTCCCCTGAGTAGGTTGGTAAGTGGTTTCGCTATTTTAGCGTAATCGCAAATAAAACTTCTGTAGTAGCTACCTAAGCCTAAGAAGGCTCTCAAATCTCGCAATGTTTTAGGTACTGGGAATTGTTGCATTGCTTTTACTTTTTCGACGTTAGTTTTTACGCCATCAGCCGAAATTGTAAAGTCTAAAAAATCTACTTCGGCTCTAAAGAACTCGCATTTGTCAATTTGAATTTTCATATTGGCCTTGGAAAGGGTAGAGAATATCTACTCTAAGTCTTCCGCATATTCTTTTTATGACTTACTGAAAACTATCATATCATCTATGCAGACGTTACATCTCTTACTAACATGCTCTCTTAAAATGTCATCTATTGCTCTTTGAAATATTGATGGGGAGTTCTTTAGTCCGGAAAGTAACCGTGTGAACTCGAATTTTCCACCATTTACCGAGAAGGCTTTTTTTCTATATATTTATCTTTAAGTGGAATCTGGTGAAACCCGTTTTTCACGTCTATAACGGAAAAATATTTGTTGACACCCAATTGTGCTAAAATATCTCCAATGTCTGGAATTGGGTATCGATCGGATATAGTTAATTTGTTTAATCTTCGGTAGTCTGTAACTAATCTATATTTCCTCTTTTCTGAGGCGTCTAATTTTTTTGGTACCATCCACTCAGGTGAGTTGTACGGTGACCGTGAAGGTCTTATTATGCCATCTTTTAGCAATTGCTCTATTTGTTTCTCTACCTCAGATTTTAAAAAGGGGCGGGGTACTGATAATGTTTACTGTATATTGGTGTATCGGACGAGGTTCTTATTTCACCTGTTACTGTTGTGGTATACGTTAGCTTTTCGTCGGGTTCAGCGAATAACTCTGCATGCGTCTCGGTCATCCGATCCATGAGTTCTGTCTGTTTCTCCGAAATATGGTCTGCCCTGACTTTTATGTTATTAACGGCTTGAGTAGCCAGTTGCTTGATATTAATCTAATAATTTCCGTCTATTACCAGAACATCATTTCGGACATCGATTACAGCGATAAGCTGTTTGATGGTATCATTACCCAATATACCATGAAAAGTTTTAAGAGTCGGGAGAAGGAAAAATTTGATAGGAGTTTGATCACGTCCGAATAAACTAGGGTAGGTATGATGAGAAATTTTTGTTTGTCCTCCGACAGAATTTGCAAAGAATGGTTTTTCGTTAAGCTTGGGCTTCTGAACTAATTTTGATTGGATATAATTTTGATTTGAACCTGTATCTATTAAAAATTTAAATGTTTTTCCGACCCTCGTTTTGCAATTAAAATAAAGCAAGGAGGAACCGTTTAGTCTAAGAAATTAATGTCGGCTGTGTCTACTAATTCTGTTGCATATTCCTGTTCGTTTTCGTATGGTAAAGCTTCTGGTAAGTAATCTACGCCTGTTTGTTCTAGATATTCTAGATAAGCCTGTTCGTAGTCTTCTACTTGCGTGTCATGCTCTTGCTCTTCTGTAACCGTTTCTGGTTCGCCTGTAGTTACATGAAATTGTCTCTGAAAGTTTTGGAGTGGTCCTGTTTGACCTTGAGGTGGTGGACGCTTTCCAGTCAACTCATTATTTTGCATCCTATTCATGTAATTATGGTATCTTTATCGAACAGAATGATCAATGTCCATAGGCTCCGGTTTGGATTCTGGTTTTGGAGCGAATGGCCTAGGAGGCATAGCATACGTTTGGCCTTGAGTAGGCAATTGCTGTTGTATAGGTCTGGTAATTGGTTTGTTTTGGAAAGGACCTGCCATTGGCATCTGATGTTGGTACGTAACAGGTCGTGGGTATGGTAGAATCTAGGGTCGAAATTTCTCCACTGGTTTGTACTCTGTAAGGGCTTTTGTCCCAAGACTCTCATCATTGTCTGCCTAGGTGGCAAGGGTGGAGGCTGTTGTCTTATTTTGGGCGCAAAAGAATTTCTTTGTTCTTGATTTTCAACTAAGCTACACAAATGAAGTGCATGGCTTAGATCTCTTGGTTCTTAAATTGCTAAAAGACGTGGTAGATCTCCATTTAAAACGCGTACGAACGTATCTAAAGCTTTGCCTCTGTAGTTATCGGTCAAAGCCCTAATAGTTTCTGGGGATTCTTCTTGTGCACCTATCTGATTTAAGATTAGAGATAACTGGTGGTAGACAGCTTGATAAAATTCGTTTATTGTCAATCGATTTTGGGTCAGAGAAAACATCTGATATTCGAGGGTTTTTAAGTCTCGTTTATCAGCGTAGTGTGCGGTCAAACATTTGGAAATGGCTTTCCAATTCTTTGGTGTGTTGTATGATTCTAAGACTGCATCAGCTTCGCCAACCACTTTGTTGCGCATGGATAAAGTTATCAAATAATATTTGTATGACTGTTCTTGCCCTTCATAGATACTCATAATTCGTTCAACATTTTTTTTCCATGAGTAAAACGTTGTTCTATCTCCGGAGAATTCTCTGATAAGCCTTGCTATTTCTGGTTATTATACCCTTAACCCATAAAATGGGTAAATAAGGGTATAATGGTTTTGTGCAAAAGTATGTAACAGGCAGAAGGAAGCATCTCCGACCCTATAAAGTATATATATTCTTGATCAGCATCAACAGCCGAGACGATATAGCCATGTCTGTCTGTCCGTCTGTCCGTCTGTATGAACGCGTGGATCTCAGAGACTACAAGAGCTAGAGACTTCTGATTTTGTATTTAAGTTCTCCTATACCATGAGCAGAACAAGTTTGCTTTAAATTATCGATAACTATTCTGGTTTCCGATATACACATAATATCGATAACAATAAAATATCGAATTTGGAAAATCTAAAAATGAGGGTTAAAGTAATGGATAATGATAGAACTTTTCTGAAAATTTCGTCCAAATCGGTTGAGAAACACCGGAGATATTGAACTTAATCGATGGAAGCTAAGCCAGTATACCAAAGTCTTATATAAATTAAATATATTTATTGCAACTGGGTTCAGGGTATCTTCTAGTCGGGCTCTCCCGACTAGAGCCTTCTTACTTGTTTTTTCTTCATCTTCACCTGCTGTAGGTCTCGGAATGTCATGTAGATTCTCGTGCCCAAAGTTTGGGTTATTTACGTTTTTTTTTAAGAGTTTCTTTAATCATATTCATTATCAGTGTTCTTAGTTCTGGGCTTGTTACTGGTGTACTGGTACCTGATTGCCTATTTGTTGCTTGGCTTTTGCAACCTTCGATACCGACGTTTTTCATGGCATTTACTATATCGTCTGGCATGTTATTGACAAAACTACGGAACGAGATTACGAATTAAATTATACGGACCACAATAATTTGAAAAGATTATTTTCTATGTGAACATCGTTAGCAGCAACTATCAACACAAAAATTTATTGATTATGAAAATTAAAATTTTAACTCAAAAATTTTTTATTTAAATTTTACTTTAATTATAAGTATTTTTGAATTTTTTTGTTATATTTTAAATAGTCAGTAACTCTTAACTAGCTCGAAAATAATTTTAATTTTTCACGGGTTCTTTAAATCTTTACTTATTATGATTGTAGAAAATGTTTCACTTAATTTTAGTTTCTTGTAATTTTGTATTATTTTTGTTTTTATACTCGATACCGAAGGTAAGGAGTATATTGGGTTTGTGCAATGTCCGTCATGGTGTCCGTCCGTCTGTCCGTCTGTCCGTCTGTATGTTCGCAACTTTTTTCCACACCCTTCAAGCTAGAGACTTGAAACTTTCCAATTCTCTTTATCTATGGGATAGTAAATTAAAGTGTCAAGATGGGGGTTCTACGATAACTGGGGGGCTGGCAAATCGATAAATTCGATAACTCAAAACCGATAAATCCTCATATTTCGCACATCCTTACAGCTAGAACTACCAAATTTGGTGGGCAGATAGCTACTAGCAACCCCCAAAAAACTGCATCAAAATTTTGGAGCCACGCCCACCCATTCCGCCCCCAGCCCCCCCGCAATTTAAAGTCAAAAAAGCGTATATCTCCCACAGTTTTTGAGCTAGAGCCACCAAATTTTGTGCCAAGATAGGTGATGATGACCCCCCAAAAACTGCATCAAAAGTTTGGATGCCACGCCCACCGATACTGCTCTAGCCGCCCCCAGATGCCCCAACGCTTCGTCAAAAACGGGAATGCGTGTATCTATCAGAGTTGTGGAGCTAGAGCCTCCAAATTTGGTAGAAAGCTAGCTGGTAACGACCCGCAAAAAACTGCATCAAAATTTTGGAGCCACGCCCACCCATTCCGCCCCAAGCCCCCCGCATTTTGAAATCAGAAATGGCTATATCTCCCACAGTTTTTGAGCTAGAGCCACGCGCACCCCTTCCACCCCCCTTTCCCACCTTTTACAAACTTTGAGCTAGAGTCACCAAATTTGGTATGAAGATAGCAATTGACATCCCACATGGATCGGCAGCAAAAATTTGAATGCCACGCCCACCCATACCGCCCCAAGCCCCATAGCCCCCCTTTCACCACCTTTTACATGCTTCGAGCTAGAGTCACCAAATTTGGTATGAAGGTAGCATTTGACATTCCACAAGGATCTGCAGCAAAAATTTGGATGCCACGCCCAACCATACCGCCCCCAGCCCCATAGCCCCCCTCTCCCCACTTTATACAAACTTTGAGCTAGAGTCACCAAATTTGGTATGAAGGTAGCATTTGACATTCCACAAGGATCTGCAGCAAAAATTTGAATGCCACGCCCAACCATACCGCCCCCAGCCCCCCTTTCACCACTTTATACAAAATTCGAGCTAGAGTCACCAAATTTGGTATGAAGATAGCAATTGACATCCCACATGGATCGGCAGCAAAAATTTGAATGCCACGCCCACCCATACCGCCCCAAGCCCCATAGCCCCCCATTCACCACCTTTTACATGCTTCGAGCTAGAGTCACCAAATTTGGTATGAAGGTAGCATTTGACATTCCACAAGGATCTGCAGCAAAAATTTTGATGCCACGCCCAACCATACCGCCCCCAGCCCCATAGCCCCCCTCTCCCCACTTTATACAAACTTTGAGCTAGAGTCACCAAATTTGGTATGAAGGTAGCATTTGACATTCCACAAGGATCTGCAGCAAAAATTTGAATGCCACGCCCAACCATACCGCCCCCAGCCCCCCTTTCCCCACTTTTACAAACTTTGAGCTAGAGTCACCAAATTTGTTATGAAGATAGCAATTGACATTCCACAAAGATCTGCATCAAAAATTTGGATGCAATTCCACCCATACCGCCCACAGCCCCCCTTTCCCCACTTTATACAAACTTTGAGCTAGAGTCACCAAATTTGGTATGAAGAAAGCAATTAACATCCCACATGGATGGGCATCAAAATTTTTAATACTGGTATCGAGTATACCGCAGTCGGTTGCGTCCGACTGCAACGTTTCCACTTGTTTTCTACTTCTTCTTATATTTCTAAATTGATTAACTTCTTTGTTTTTATACACTTAACCCATTAAATGGGTAAATAAGACCCCATTTACACGCTGAAGTTTTTTCACGAAGTTTTTATGCTCGATACTGAAGGTAAAGAGTATATTGGTTTTGTGCAATGTCCGCTCCCACAGTTTTTGAGCTATAGCCACCAAATTTGGTGCCAATTTAGCTGATGATGACCCCCCAAAAACTGCACCAAAAGTTTGGATGCCACGCCCACCAATACCGCCCTAGCCGCCCCCAGATGCCCCAACGCTTCGTAAAAAACGGGAATGCGTGTATCTTCCAGAGTAGTGGAGCTAGAGCCACCAAATTTGGTAGGAAGATAGCTGGTAACGACCCCAAAAGAACTGCATCAAAGTTTTGGAGCCACGCCCACCCATCCTGCCCCCAGCCCCCCGCATTTAGAAATCAGAAAAGCCTATATCTCCCACAGTTATTTAGCTAGAGCCACCAAATTTGGTGCCAAGATAGATGATGATGACCCCCCAAAAACTGCATCAAAAATTTGGATGCCACGCCCAACCATACCGCCCCCAGCCCCAAAGCCCCCCTTTCCCCACCTTATACAAACTTTGAGCTAGAGTCAACAAATTTGGTATGAAGGTAGCATTTGACATTCCACAAGGATCTGCAGCAAAAATTTGGATGCCACGCCCAACCATACCGCCCCCAGCCCCCCTTTCCCCACTTTATACAAACTTTGAGCTAGAGTCACCAAATTTGGTATGAAGGTAGCTTTTGACATTCCACAAGGATCTGCAGCAAAAATTTGGATGCCACGCCCAACCATACCGCCCCCAGCCCTAAAGCCCCCCTTTCCCCACCTTATACAAACTTTGAGCTAGAGTCAACAAATTTGGTATGAAGGTAGCATTTGACATTCCACAAGGATCTGCAGCAAAAACTTGGATGCCACGCCCAACCATACCGCCCCCAGCCCCCCTTTCCCCACATTTACAAACTTTGAGCTAGAGTCACCAAATTTGGTATGAAGGTAGCAATTGACATTCCACAAAGATCTGCATCAAAAATTTGGATGATATTCCACACATACCGCCCCCAGCCCCCCTTTCCCCACCTTATACAAACTTCGAGCTAGAGTAACCAAATTTGGTATGAAGATAGCAATTGACATCCCACATGGATGGACATCAAAATTTTTAATACTGGTATCGAGTATACCGCAGTCGGTTGCGTCCGACTGCAACGTTTCCACTTGTTTTTCATTCTGTTTCAAAACTTCTTCGGAATTCAGGTCGCTTTTTCACGCTAAAGTTTTTCAGTGAAATTTTTCCTTTGAAAATGCAACTCTGGTTTAAATTTATGGTCGATAAACATACACAGGTAACACCAGTTGAATTAATTCTTTAGTCCATAACAATTCCATTAATAATTTATTAACCACAACAATATATTTACTATTTGCGCTAATATTTGCTTGTGCGATATTTCGTATCAATAACTTTATTTTTCACATCAAACACTGTGCAACTTTGTGTTTACATGCAATCGGAATAAAGCAAAGCAAAATGAGAAAAATAAATCAATATAAAAAAAAAAATGAAGCATTGCTGAGAGCTGTAACCCCTCTACACCCTTTGTCAACAAACGAATGCTTCAAACGCAAAAACTTCATCGTGTAAAAAGGGTCTTAGTCTACGTTTTTGGTGCCTAGCCTGACATGAACGCTTGTATTCCATATGTGTGAAACAGTTGCCGACCCTTTACTTTACTTGCACAAGTGCACTACTGAACACTCTTACGGTAGTTGTTTAGTAGTTAAGTCCTTTTTATACCCTTAACCCATAAAATTGGTAAAAAAGGGTATAATGGTTTTGTGCAGAAGTATGTAACAGGCAGAAGGAAGCATCTCCGACCCCATAAAGTACATATATTCTTAATCAGCATCAACAGCCGAGACGATATAGCCATGTCCGTCTGTCTATCTGTCTGTCTGTCTGTCTGTATGAACGCGTGGATCTCAGACACTACAAGAGCTAGAGACTTCAGATTTTGTATTTAAGTTGTCCTACACCATAAGCAGAACAAGTTTGCTTCAAATTATCGATAACTAATCTGGTTTCCGATATACACATGGTATCGATAACAAAAAAATATCGAATTTTGAAAATGTAAAAATGAGGATTGAAGTAATGGGTAACGATAGAACTTTTCTGAAAATTTCGTCAAAATCAGATAAGAACAAGTGGAAACGTTGCAGTCGGACGCAACCGACTGCGGCATACTCGATACCAGTATTAAAACAGGTAAAAAGAGGCCTGATTGCAAAGGGGTACGGATGGGGCAGGGGTGTACGCTGCCTTAAAGATTCTCCGATGCAGATAGGGATGCAACCAACTATCTTCCTTCCAAATTTGGTGACTCTAGCTGAAATTTTGTAAAAAGTGGGGAAAGAGGGGCTGGGGGCAGTATGGGTGGGCGTGGCATCCACATCTTTGCTGCAGATATTTGTGAAATGTCAATTGCTATCTTCATACAAAATTTGGTGACTCTAGCACGAAGCTTGTAAAGAGTGGGGAAAGGGGGGCTGGGGGCAGTATGGCTGGGCGTGGCATCCAAATTTTTGATGCAGATCTTTGTGGAATGTCAATTGCTATCTTCATACCAAATTTGGTGACTCTAGCTCGAAAATTGTTAAATGTGGGGAAAGGGGAGCTGGGGGCGGTATGGGTGGGCGTGGCATCCAAAGTTTTGATGCAGATCTATGTGGAATGTCAATTGCTATCTTCATACCAATTTTGGCGACTCTAGCTCAAATTTTGTAAAAAGTGGGGAAAGGTGGGCTGGGGCCGGTATGGGTGGGCGTGGCATCAAAAGTTTTGCTGCAGATCTATGTGGAATATCAATTGCTACCTTCCTTCCAAATTTGGTGACTCTAGCTCAAAGTTTGTAAAAAATGGGGAAAGGGGGGATGGGGGCGGTATGGGTGGGAGTGGCATTCAAATTTTTGCTGCAGATCTATGTGGAATGTCAATTGCTATCTTCATACCAATTTTGGCGACTCTAGATCAAAATTTGTAAAAAATGGGGAAAGGGGGTCTGGGGGCGGTATGGGTGGGAGTGGCATTCAAATTTTTGCTGCAGATCTGTGTGGAATGTCAATTGCTATCTTCAGTGGGGAAAGGGGGGCTGGGGCCGGTATGGGTGGGCGTGGCATCCAAAGTTTTGATGCAGATCTGTGTGGAATGTCAATTGCTACCTTCATACCAATTTTGGCGACTCTAGCTCAAAGTTTGTAAAAGGTGGGGAAAGGGGGGCTGGGAGCGGTATGGGTGGGTGTGGCATCTAAAGTTTTGCTGCAGATCTATGTGGAATGTCAATTGCTACCTTCATACAAAATTTGGTGACTCTAGCACGAAGTTTGTAAAGAGTGGGGAAAGGGGGTGGAAGGGGTGCGCGTGGCTCGAAAACTTTGATGCAGTTTTTTGGGGGTCGTTGCAAGCAATCTTCCTGCCAAGTTTGGTGGCTCTAGCTCCACAAATATGGAAGATACACGCATTCTCGTTTTTGACGAAGCGTTGGGGCAGCTGGAGGTGGCTAGGGCGGTATTGGTAGGTGTGGCATTGATGCAGTTTTTGGGGGGTCATCATCACCTATCTTGGCACCAAATTTGATGGCTCTAGCTCAAAAACTGTAAAAGATATAGGCTTTTTTGACTTAAAAATGCGGGGGGGGGGCTGGGGGCGGAATGGGTGGGCGTGACTTTGATGTAGATTGTTGGGGGTCGTTGTCAGCTATCTTCCTACCAAATTTGGTGACTC